>OY740773.1:16090019-16200297 GCA_963513935.1 Aphrophora alni | reverse complement strand
GCCGCCATGCATAACACAAGGGAATGTCGTGACGTCATTCACGTACATAAGCTACGTCTCCATTCTTTAATTCATTCCATGCAAGTATTTTTATAAATATTTCAGGTTATATTATCATTTCCTATGAAAGCAAGAACTGGTTTTGATTCTGGATATTCGATTTTTAGATGGACAACTTTGATTGATATTTACGTTTCATGCACTCAAGAAACGGAAAAATTGATTTTAGACATGCTGTCAGTCTGTCGACGTTGTCGCCGTCATTGTGGTCTGTACGTAAGCACGATAGCGTAAGTACGTAGAACAAAAATTTCTTTTCATTTCATTTATGAAGATACATTCCTGCATAAGATACCTCAATAAACAAGTCAAATTTAAAGACCAAAAACAAATACAGTACATACATAAACACAAATTTTAAACTATCAATAATATTAATTATTTCTATTTTAGTCTTTTCGAACTACTTTGTTAATTTAAATAACGTACCTTCTTCAGTTTTATCGAGAGTAGTACTAACTCCGCTATACCGGTCCCAAGCCCGGAGCCCATCTTGTTATGGGAAGGAGGAGGGATAGAGGAGTAACACCTCTTAAAAAAACCTTGGTCCATCTTGCTCCGGATGGTAATACCATGTAAGGGCCCCTTGCCAGGGTTACGGTGAAGACCTTAACGGCGGTTTTGGCGGAGAAGATATTCTTCAGTACGGTAGGATCGACGGATGAGGTAACCCGATTTAGCCAGGGTCAAGGAAGACTTCAACGGTGTGTTCCGTGCTTCGATGCGGCGAAAACAGCTGACGAAGCAACCTATTTGCTGAGGTATATTACAGTTAAAAAAATTATGAAATTTTATGATGAGTAAGAAAAAGTTTGTTATGTTACGGAACAGGGGTTCGGATCCCCAGAACCGGCACGTTGAGCAGGCCACCCACGGGTCAACCACGTGCTACTTACTGATGACCCTTTTAAGAGGAAGGGAGTTATCCTATGAACCTCTCCACCAAGAGAACGTTTTGAGACCACTAATGGAAATACTGATGAAAATGAACTAACATCGAGTAAAGGAAAAAACCAACAAAAGGAAATAGCTTAGGTTCTGCAGCAACCAATAGTGGACATAATGCTCCACTTGTTAAAACGGATTTCAAACCGCAAAAAGAAACTAAATTATTCTTGTGGAGGACAGAATAAATAAATTGGAAGGAACCTTGGAAGCACTAAAACAAAGCATGCTGCAAAACAAATATTTCAGTGCGAAATAGACGAGAAGAACTGGAAATGGAGACAGAGTGGATTATGAAACGAAATTCGAGAGAGAAATAATAAAAAGAGAAAAGCTGTTTCTTCCCCTGGAAAAATATCACCTGATATACACCTATCAAGACAGGGATAAAAATGTAAGTGAAAGTAGGAAAGAAGGAAGTTTGCCTCTGCCTATTTTTTATAGAATGAGTTAAAAATCAGCTTGTTTAAGAAATCTGTATTACAAGTTGGTAATAGAAAAATAAGCTTTAAGGTAACCAATAGTGAAGTTAAACTTATCACCACTCTAAAGAATGACTATCGCCTCATAATACAATTTCTAAGAAAAGAAAGGGTTCCAGGTATTAAGCCCATTTTTTAACATTTTGTTACCACACATATCAATGTAAAAAGAAAAACTCTATATTATCGTCTTAAGAGTGTTAGATCAGTCAATAAAAATTTTGGCCGATTTTGAGAAATTTATTTTTAAGTTTTGGTTTTAAATTTGATGTTATCGAAAACATTGTTATCGTTGTACGTTTTGATGTACCGTTAACAAATTACAGACAGACAAAAATCACTTTCTTGATCGTAATGAAACCTTAAATGGGATATTTTCGTGATAAATTCGCATCAATTTATTGATCCATAAGTTAACTTTCATTTTATTTCGAAGCAGCACTCCATTATGTCCACCCTCTCTGAGCCAAGTTGCAGAAATCAGAAGGCTTGTCGTTAGAGAATTATTACTTGCTAAGGGAAAACTCTGATGTTAAGCCTCTAAGTTGTTTTAACGTAGATATTTTTTGCCCTTTTCGGTTTTCTCCTCAATGTTGTGTCAAATTATTATTTTTGTAATTTCTTTGGGAAATAAAACTATTGTATTTCCTCTAATAAAGAGTTTAGACCCGAAATCATAAACTGGGCACGATCACGTCCTCCAAAACGTCTTTTTAAATTGGTTCAAATTCACATTTGTGATTTACCGCTCTAGCGAACGTAATTTTCTTTGGAAAGTTGGTAAAATATAATTTCAATCTAGAATATGTTGTTGACAAAAAACAAAACAAAAAACTGTTTAAAAATTTAAAAATGGTTTTTACCTAAAAAAAATAACTACACACCTAATTTTAATCTCGTTGAATTCCTCCTCGAGGTTTTTTCATTGTATTATTAGTAAATATTCATGGGAAACAAACTATTGCAGTTGTTAAAAAAAAAAAATTAGACATAAAATTATGAACTGCGCAACGATCATCTCCTCCACAAAGTGTTTTCACTTTTGATTCATATTATATGTGTATGAGTTACCCCTCTATCGGACGTAATTATTGTTCAACTTTTTTAAGAATTTGGCACAAACACAATATGAATCTGGGAAATATTTTTGGCCAAAAAAGGCTGCTGGTAAATTAAAAATAAAACTATATTTTCCAATTATGTCTTACGATATCAGGTACCTTATTTTGTGCAGTCTCAAAAATGGCATCCTATTATATACATGTGTACTTTTTTTATTTAAAGTTTTACATTTATTTTGTTCTAGATGATTTCTACTTTTCCATACGTGTTATTCATATTTTTTTTACATTATAAATTATTAGTGGCTTATGTGAGACCTAGTTAAGAAGGAACTGCAGAAAAACTGGCTGCCATTTTGAAATATTTTCACCTTTCCTTTAGAATAATCTTAATTGCATGGAAATCCCGTAGGAACCTGGTTGGATTGACACCTTTTTTTTTTTCGTTTAGTATTGTATTAGATCTCTCTTTTTTTATCAGGTCTCGCTTAACCAACTCTTATTTTCTTTCGACCCTGACGCTATTAGAGTTTTCAAGGCTAAGAGTTTTTATTTTATCTTATTCCTTTTTTTTTTTTTTTTTAAGGATATGGATAACCAAGAGGTATACAGCTTTCTAACATCAAGAATACAAAAAAAAAAAAAAATTAAATTTCGGGTAAAAAAGCTATTCTGTATTTTGGTCAATGTGAGGTTAATGCGTTACCAATGTATTTTTTTTAATGACAGTTGTGTGTTATTTAATATGGACTTGTGCAAAACTAACTATCGTGAGGGTTTGTTGGACCTACAGGAAACGTTATACTGTACAAAATCTCAAAACAAATTTTTAGTTAGTGAACTCGACTTGTAAGTCTCTGAGAAAAATAAATCTTTAGTGGATTTTAACACACTTGCACACACTTTAGTATATACAGAGTGATTCCTTGAACTTAGATTCAGCTAGAAGACTAATCAGCAATGGAACACAAGAGGAATTTCTGAAGGAAGCACGAGCATTGGGAAGTGAGAGGAGGTGGAAGTGCATAGAGAACGAATGGCAACACAACAAGAACAAGCCTAGGAAAGAGGCTGTTGCATATCTACGCTTTGGCACAGGACATGATTGTTTGGCGGCCCACTTGAAGAGGATCCATGTCCTGGATTCGGATCTTTGTATGTTGTGCCGAAAAACGGGGGAGCCAATGAATAGGGTGCCCCAGGCTTTTGAGGTGCCCCAGGCTTGGTTCTGAGCACCAGATTTCGAAGAATTTTCCTAAATTGCACTGGGATGCCAGGAGATTCATGGGTTCTCACATAGTCTGCCATTGGAAACAACAACAACTCAAATTACACTGTAATATTTTGGGTAAATCATATGCTACAAAACAATGCTTCTTTTTCTAGTTACGGTATAATTCGCACTGGTTTCCGCTCCAAAAGTGAAATGTCGTCATACTGTAACACTTAGGACTAAAATTAAGGAATAAATGTGTTCTTTTTAATCCTGAAAATTGAATTAAATAGGTGACAGAATTCTATTTCGAGCAATTTCCCTGAAACTGTAAAAATCAATGAATATAAATAGAAAAATACACTTTTTGTGCTTGGTGTAAAATACCTTTGTTCAAATGGCCAATAAACATATAAAACTCGTAAAACAAAATTGTAGAGACTTTAGTTTTGAGAACATCTGTATAAAATGAAGACAATAAATAATCAAATGCAAGTTTAAAATTTCCAATAGGATTAGAAGCTGTTTGTTTTCTCTGTTACGTGATTCTGTATTTTGGTCAGTTTGTAATAAAAGTCGAATTCGTTCTTTTTTTACCTATTGACTTTATTTACATACATTTTCTGAGAAATAAATGTTACAAAAAGTTTTGTTAAAATATTTTATACTCTTATTACCCAATTAACAACGTTATTTAAAAAAAAAGAGAAAAAAAGTATATAAATAACTCATATATTACTACTTTAGCTTGGTTGCTAAGAATTACAATATTAATTCTTTTCAATCTTGGAGTAGAAATCGGAGGAAATATTTAGCTATATGTTTGTATGTAGATGTTCTTAATTTTACCTTTTCAAAAATTTTGACGTGCAATTTTGAATAATCCAATATAGCGAATGAAATACGACGTTATTATTCATATTGGTACACGTTCTATAACTTACATGGTGTTGAATCCTAGAAGTACATTGAAATATATAGGCATTTCATGTTATTTGTCTTTAATGAAAATTGAGTTGAGTACAGATGATGTTTGTGTTGTGGTGTCCCAAGCTCCGAATGCCATATCTCCGAATCATGGAAATGTTAAAACTCGATCGAAAATGAAGTGTGTTTGTGTGAAAATGAAGAGAGAGAGAGAGAGAGAGAGAGAGAGAGAGAGAGAGAGAGAGAGAGAGAGAGAGAGAGAGAGAGAGAGAGAGAGAGAGAGAGAGAGAGAGAGAGAGAGAGAGAGAGAGAGAGAGAGAGAGAGAGAGAGAGAGAGAGAGAGAGAGAGAGAGAGAGAGAGAGAGAGAGAGAGAGAGAGAGAGAGGGAGAGGGAGAGGGGAGAGAGAGAGAGAGAGAGAGAGAGAGAGAGAGAGAGAGAGAGAGAGAGAGAGAGAGAGAGAGAGAGAGAGAGAGAGAGAGAGAGAGAGAGAGAGAGAGAGAGAGAGAGAGAGAGAGAGAGAGAGAGAGAGAGAGAGAGAGAGATAGAGAGAGAGAGAGAGAGATAGAGAAGAGAGAGAGAGAGAGAGAGAGAGAGAGAGAGATTGGCGCTCGGCCTATCCCAAACTTCCACTGAACAAAATAATGCATTTTGTATAACTATATTTATTATTTACATAATTTTACTATTTATAAAATTGTCCGAGTATCAGAGGCGCAGCAACAAAATAATGGTTTAGGTTAGGTTAGGTTCCGTTGAACGATAATGTTTTCGACAAGACGTTGAACGTGAATTGGGCAATTTGATGTCTAAACAAGATTTTTTAGTAAATGACTCAAACAAATAAATAATTAACTCTTATTTTTGGCCAATTTCTCGCCGCTTAATCTTTTATAAATGTTGAGAATTTACTTTAAAGTTAGAAATTAATTCATAAATAAAACTATAGGTTATCATTACATGATCTATAAACGTTCTATTTCAGCACTCACTAGACAAAGATTAGCCGAGTTACGAAGGTTTTGTGCCGATGGGTGTCACTCTTCTTCAGCACCTCCCCCTACCAAAATTCGGACATGAGCAACACATCCTAAAACTTTTCGAAGCTACGGGATTTATCATACTGTGGGACGGTTATAAAATTCGATCTTGTTATTTTTCGGCCTAAGTCAGATCAGTTTTTCGGAGTTGTTAAACAAACTTACTGGTGATATAAGATTTGATGTTTGCACTGTTTGTGTCAGCAATGCACCCTTCCGTCATTTTATTCATTACAACTCTTATTGAAGTAGTAAGATTCCTGTCTTTAATAATAAAACAAAACATATAAATTGTTTGTGCTGTAGAACTCTGTACAGACAACAGATGGCAAATAAAAATTGCTTTCTTGAACTTTGTATATGGATATAAATAATTTCTTCGAGATAAACTCATATCGATTTATTGACCCATCAGTTAACTATCGATTAGCGTGAAAATAAGAAGCAGCACTCCATTATGTCCACCTTCTCTGAACCAAGTTGCACAAAATCACAAGGCTTGTCATTGGAGAATTATTACTTGCTCGGGGTAAGCTCTGATTTTAAGCCTCTAGGTTGCTATAAGTTTATGTTTTGCTCTCATTGGATTCATTCTCAGATTTTGTCTGAGTATTATTTGTAATTTTCATTGAGAAAATAAACTATCTTACTTGATTCATAAAACGTCTAGACTTGAAATCATGAACTGGGCACGATCAATGTCCTCCAAAATGTGTTTTGAGGTTGATTCAAGTGTTTTACCGCTCTAGTAGAAATAATTTTTGTTCAATTTTGGCAAAACAGAATTTCAGTATGGAAAATATTGGCCAAAAATACTTTGGTAAAAAAAATGGGTTCTATTTTATATTAATAACACCATATTTCATAAATATGTCATACGATATTGAAGAATAGCTTATTTTTTGCAGTCCAAAAATTTGTATCCAGTTATATATGTATTTTTTTAAAGTTTTAACATTTGTTCTCTGATAATTTCTTCTATTTCACACATTTTATGCATCTTTTTATTTAAATTATAAGGAATTATCGGCTAATGTAAGACATATATAAGAAGGAACTGCAAAATAAACTGGCTGTCTTAAAAACATTCTTCTAGTATTAATCATATCTTTGAATAACAAAACTTATAAATTGACTAAGATTCAATTAAAACCTCAGAGGCTCACTGCAACGAGTACAGGCGTGGACAACACAGGTATCCCACCTGGATCTACAATATTTTCATGTAGTCTTGGGTTAATTTCTCCCATTCATATTCCTTACTAAGTTCCTCTTGACCAACTTTTGTTCTCTTCAAATCCTGACGCTATTAGAATATTAAAAGTTCTAATTTAAAAGTTTAAAAGGTTATAGAGAGTTTTTTTTACCTTTAAAAGAAAAAGACAATACATTCCGATCTCTTAAAGACTTGGCATTGGCGGAAAACAAAAACAGTTTTCTGCAATCTAATCTAATCCATCCCTGTCACCATTAAGATGTTCCAAACTGCTATCCGTAACATGGTAATCATCTGATGTAAGTTTTGTAACGGAGTGAAATGAAAGAAGACAGTGTTTACGCAAACATCATTTGTACTCAACTCTACTCATAGACTAAATTTATTATAATCCAATAATATCAAATATTATTGCAATATATCTAATAGAATCAAACGGAATCTGAGACTATAAAACGTTTACTGACATAAATAATATTTTCGTATTTTAGCTCACGATTCAAAAATGCGCAAGCAAGTCAGAAACTGACACTAAGGATAAAATAAGAAGAAATCTCAATCTAAAAATAACGCTCTGATTTCTGCTCCAAGAATGAAATGAAGTTATAAGGAAGTGTAATTTCGTTCAAGTGTAGCTTCTAAAGAATAACGCAAAACATGATCCATAGATTCCTGTTTTATCGTTAAAGAACCAAAAATCGATCATGGAGTTGTTATAAAAGAGACTTAAATTCTCAAAATTACTTATACTGGTTTCTTTCAAATTTTAGTGAAATTTGTAGATTAATGACCCAAACTTTCGGTGCACTGAAAACAGACAGGAACCCGGCGTACAACTTCAGTATCGTATCAATTTCCCAGACATGTACGTCACATACAGTACGTTTGTCGTGTGTGTCACATGTTTGTATTTTTATGAGGATTTTCAAACTGTTTTGTGTTGTTCGTGATGTGATATCTTTATATTTTTTATCATATCTGATGATGTTCGAATCCGGTCACATATAAGTAACAATTTTAAACAAAAGATAGTTTAGTATTAAGTGACATAATCTAAAGATTAAGATAGAGTGATCTACAGTAATCTTTAGGCTAAATAGAATTGAAGTTTTGTATGTTATTCATCAATAAGTTTCAAACCCAGGTTCGTTTCGTACTTTTTCTCCTTTTTTGATGGTTTACCGTCCTTATTGATCAAAAAGGTTTGTAGTATATAAAAAATTGTTATTCGAAATATCAACTTACGTTCGTACTTTATCTTAGTTATTATTATTTTTCTGATTACGTCTTTATGTTTTTTCTGTGATATTATTAAAGACCAGGAATTATGTAACACAGTGAAAAACGCAATACTATTATACCGGGTGTGAATTTGTGTAACTAATGACGATACCCAAGTCTGAATTGCTATACGCTCTGCCAACTGAGCTACTCAATCTCTCCACTAGAAATTTATCTATATATAGGCTAGCTATTGTAGACCTTTGTTACAAATCTCATGATTGGCAATTAGAAATAAATTAATTCCAAGTTTAATATTTCGTAGACTAAAATAATACCTTTTAAATTGTGTTGGATCAATATCCATCAAATCCCCCTGTTCATCATGGTACTCTATTTTCATATCGTTGTTGTACTGCAACTTGCCTATGGGTTTAAAATGCAGGAGCCAATAGGTAATTTAACTGTTTCGAATGGGAGTTAATCAAATGATGTGCAACACCAGTGTACAGACAGCTTTGGAGTTTATAACAATATATTTGGCAGTGTACTTGTTTCTGTGCTCCAATGGTAATGCCCCCCCAAATGATCGGTTAAGAGCATCTTGAAAGAGTCTAAGACTCTGGGGGTAATGTTTATGTACACTTTTAAATAATTTATTTATCGTTTATACCTAAATATAATGTAACGATGTTTGACCTAAAATATCGTATGTCGACCACTAGCGTCCTAAGTGTTTGTCTTAATTTATAAGTAATTCTTAATTAGAGTTAATCATTCATGTGAGCTGGTTAGTTAATTAGTGATGTGTCAGCCCTTCCTTGGTTTAGTGTTTGTGTCTAGAATGAGTCCCCGGGAATAAGACACACCCTCTGGGAATATTTCCACCCTTCTATTTATTGTATTTTACCCTAACTGGATATCATTTGGTCATAACCATTCTTAATAAGTAGAAAGTAGTATTTCTTAATCAAAATACTTACCAAGAGATTTTTGTTTTAAAAAAATAATAAATCGAAACTGAAATTCATTGTGCAAAAAATTATTTTATCAGGGTGATCAGTAAAATAATTTTATTTCTAAGGGAAGACTCGTAATTTGTTTGCTTGCTGACTTAACTTTTTATTCATTCGAAGTTTTCTCATTTTATGATTTTAATTGTCTTAAATATTTTAATATTATTCTCAGAATATTTAAATGCAGTTTTATTTATTTCCTCGAGGTTATATATTAATTGGGGTTATACAACTTATTTTACTTCGACTTTAAAAAATAAATGATATTACGAATTTATTAGATAATATTTTATTTGCCTCTCTTTTCATTTGGTAACAACAGAAAGAAATGATATTAAATCAGCACCTTTTTTCACGCTCTCTGGAGGTTATTTTCTGTCCTTAAAAGTAAAATTGTTTTAAAATCATCATCTTTATATTAGTAATGAATGAAATACAAGAGATGTTCATTTTAACATCTTCTATCTGAAATATTATAGAAATTCTGCTTAAAATATTCGTTGACACTACGACACTTCATTCTACACATTATTAAATTAATTAACCACTACATTTAATGAATATTTCCAAGAGTTAACAATTAAACTCAATTCTGTTCTGAGAATGACAGCTGACAAAAGCCCTTGAAGTGTTCTTGCGTGTTCATTGTTAAACTAAGTTAATATTGGCATTGTCTTTGTCTAACTGATGTATGTAGACACAGCTTCACACAGTGACTCAGTTTATATCAGCAGTTATTCATACAACCCCTTGTTAATCTATTGTACCATTCTCATTGTAGTTCACATAAAAGATTTGGAAAACGGTTTTACCTATTGAATTTGCTGTAATAAAATTTAAAGGTAAATAGGGATGGTATGTATTACATCCACATAATTAAGTATTACATCGTCATTATGTGTATACGTCATTCTGTGTCGGTGAAAAAAGAACATTAATTGTGACAACTGTATAGGCTAAACCTCTATAATGATGTAAATAGATAATGAATTTGAAGTAATGCTGTCAACAGGGCACCTGTTTTATTGTGTTCACATTTCATGTTCAGGGATAAAGTTACTAATACTTTTTTTTATAAGTTGATCATAACCGAGATGTTAAAACAATAAAGTAATGAATAAAATATATAAGGGTGCGCTCTAACATAGAGATACATCATTGCCTTGTGAAAAAAATAAATAAAAAATAATGAAAACAAATATTACGTTTAACAAATCAAAGTAAGTTATAGTTTAGTTATTGTAGGTTATGTATCGCTGAGGATGGCAAGTTTGTCGTTGAAATGCGTTTGATTAAGTAAACGTAATTTTTGTAAGATCTTGTGTTTGGGTTTATTCTATCAAACACGTTTTGATTGCGAGGTTTGGCGGTCTAAAAGAGAAAATCTTTCTCAAGATCTGATGGTGCGCTTATCACTTGAAAATATGTTCCAAATTGGTGTATAAGTTGAATGCAATACGTTAACAAATATTGATGTAAGAGAAGTTGTTTAAGTATTTAAAATGACTTTCTTTTTATAAATCGGATTAAATGCTCTCACAAGAATACAAAAGTTGTGATAAATTGTCTGTGTAATTGAATTGGCGACAGTCCAAGCAAGGAACAAAGCTCTCTACAATAAGCCTTTAGGGCAGTAATGAGGATGGACTAATCTTTTAAAAGTCCTGTTGAAATGAATTAACAATGAAACTTGGTGCAGTATTACGTTTTAGATTTAATCATGTTTTACAAATCCTTAAAACTATTTTTTCTTTCACGTTTGACTGCTTGAGAACTTTACCAACTTCCATCCTCAGCGATACATGAGCTACAATAACTAAACTATAACGCACTTTAGTAAAGTTAATTTTTGTTTTCATTATTTTGTTATTTTTTTTCACAAGGCAATGATGTATCTCTATGTGAGAGCGCACCCTTATATATTTTATTCATTTCTTTATTGTTTTAACATCTCGGTTATGATCATCTTATAAAAAAAGTATTAGTAATTTTATCCCAGAACATGAAATGTGAGCCAAAAATACAGGTTGGACACCATTACTTCAAATTAATTTCCTATTTACATCTTTATAGAGTTCTAGCTTATACAGTTGTCACAATTAATGTTATTTTTCACCGACTAAGTATACACATAATTTCGATGTAATACATAATTCCGTATTTACCTTTAAATTTAAATTATAGCAAATTCAATAAGTAAAATTCTTTTCCAAATCTTTTATGTGAACTGCAATGAGAATGGTAAAATAGATTAACAAGGGGTTGTATGAATAACTGCTGATATAAACTGAGTCACTGTGTGAAGCTGTGTCTACATACATCAGTTAGACAAAGACAATGCCAATATTAACTTAGTTTAACAATGAACATGCAAGAACACTTCAAGAGCTTTTGTCAGCTGTCATTCTCAGAGCAGAATTGAGTTTAATTGTTAACTCTTGGAATTATTCATCAAATGTAGTGTTTAATTAATTTATTAATGTGTAGAATGAAGTGTCATAGTGTCAACGAATATGTTAAGTACAATTTCTTATTAATATTTCAGATAGATGATGTTAAACATCCTACTGTCATTACCCCAAGGGTCGGGAAATACCGGTAGAAGTAATGGGTATAGTTTTTATTTTTTTAATATTTTGTATTTAAGGGTTAGACATGTGAGACATTTATGATATAAACTAGACATTCGAATCTATAAGGGATGATATAAATAATATGTTTGCATTTGTTGGTTGGCATTTTGTGAGGGGAATTGCTTAATATACCGGCATTCCCCCATTCTCCCCCTACTTACCCAGTCCCATCATACAATGATCAAGTAAATCTTATAAATGTAATGTCAAAAAGATGGTTTCTTATGCATTGTATGAAATGTCAAATTGTATTGATATATCAAAAGGTCTTATCCAATAGAGTAAGTTTGTTTAAATCAGTTGTGACACAGGTTTTCTGAATCTCGCAATTACATACATCACTACTTTCGTGACCTCGGCTACGCCTTAACGGACCTATAAAATCTGTATTAAAAAATCTCCATTCGCTTCATTCCTGTCACTTTCTCGGTCCTGAAGGGCTTCAAAGCAGGTCCCTCTCACTATGCTCGTATCAGTGATTGGACCCTGCGTAACTATACGAATATCACATTTTCTTGGGAGGTTAGTTTTAAATTATATTTTATGACAATTACTCCGCTCTTTGTCATAGTAGAGATATCAGGTTGATATCATTACAAAACAGAAGTAAAATCAGCAAATTTTTATCTAATTTAATGTAATAAAAGTTGATTAACACAGTGTATATATTAAAAAACTGTTTAAAATGTGTTCTTTATGAGCACACTGTAGTCCCTATAACGTTAATGTCTTAATTTTTGTGGCCGCTATCGTGCCTTCGTAGAAAATTACTTTTACCGTTCCCCAAGGTCATGTAATTTTAAAATTAGTAACGACACCGAAGTCGAAATATTTACGATTACAAAATTTACCTTATACTTCGTATATTGGGTAAGGTAAAATACGCTTTTATTTGTAATTTATCTGATAGGTTGAAGTTAAAAAGTTTTTACATACAATAAATATTGCAGTGTATAACAGTCGCAATAGATGAGAACTAATTGAGTAATGAAAATAACAAATAGATAGCTGTACCACCAATACCAAGAGAGCGCGAATCATATAACAAGAATTTATACATTAAATAAATAATTTTTTTTTTCAATCAGAATTCTACGGTATAAAAAGAGGTGTGAACGAGAATAATTTTGATTTAAAATCTAATTTGACTATTTAGAAAATATATTTTACTTTATTGTATGACTTTTATATGTAACCTTCAACAAACACAAACCAATAGTCATCGTCATCGGCAAACTGTTTATAAAGAGAACCTAATATTTTTTATGATATTTTCTTCCTTCTGTAGTCTTACATCAAAGAACATCCGAACTGTATCGTATTTATTTAATCATACCTAAAGGCGATACAAATATATAACATGGGAACTCAATATCAAACAAGAGGAAAATATTTCTAATAAATTCAGTTTCGTCAGATATTTATATTTTATTTCCCTTTAAAATATATCTAAATTCATTCAAGTTTACAAAAATGGGGTTAGAAAAACGACTTTATTCGTTTATAGTAGAAACATACATTTGATAATATTTTGTGAGATTGTGAAATATTTAATGGTTCAGAATGAATCTCTAAGTCAACAAATAAAAAGTTAATATTTATTTAATTATTTTTATGACTGCAGTTAATTTCAGTGTTTTCAGGTGTTGTACAAAAATATTATACCCTCTTATTTATTAATTAGTTCTTTTTTTAGATCAATTTTATTAGGAAAATTATAGATATATGAAATTTATATAAATACAAAAAATATTCTATTATAAATTTTCATTTAATATGATATTTTATAAAATGTTTATTGTTTTAGAACATTTTGTGTTTAAAGTGATATAGTTAGGCATCCAAAACAATTTTACTGTTGGGGAAAATACATTTTAATAATATTTATGTAAAATATTTCAAAAATATAACTATAATGGCTCTCAAAGTAAACAAATTAGTAACTTAAATCCCTCAATTTCATTATATACAACGGAATTATGTATAAGCAAATATTGTTATAATTCTAAAATGCAAATTAAATTACAGATCTTTTAAAATTTGCTGGTAAACAATTTTATTTTACATTCATTTGCATTTATTTCTTCAAAATTACACTTAGCAATGCAAAACTGAAAACAAATCTCTTCATAAGGAAGTCGTTATCCTGAATTTACGCCAAGGATTAAACCGGTTAAAATTCTTTAAACAGGATAAGTTCATTTTCTGTCCGTGGTAAATACAAAAAGTGGTTGTGGGCTAATAATAAAAAATGGGGTTTTAATTTTCGTCATTTGTTCTCAACCACTCATTCCTTCTATATTCATATCACCTTCTCTAAATCACTCAATTATTTACCATGGCAATATTAAATAAACTCTATTGTTATGCTACAGTTATGCAAATCAATTCACAGTTCATCTAACGTTGTGGTTAAACATGTATTTGCATTTATTTCTTAATAATTACATTTCAAAATGTAAATTTAAGAACAAAATAAACACCAATCGTTGCACAATGTGAATGAAGGAGTTGTGCTGAATTGTTACGAATTAATCACGTTCAAGTTTGTACCAAACTCCGTACAATTAATATATAAAATTTGGTTTATTTTTTATGTTATTTAAAACGATTATTTGAATCCACAATGCAGAAAAACTTCCCAAATTAATATGTCTCGGACTGTGTATTATACAATATAATATAATGATACTCCATATGAATTTTCTTGATTCATTACAAATTATGTTAGATATCACTTATACTTAAAATATACTGTAAAGTAAATAGTTTTAATAGTTGGTTCATTTTTGTTACTTAAATTTACCAAATATAATCAAAAATTTGATTTAACAATTGAAAGTTTAAAATATTTGTTACTGCAATTTATAAAAAATTTCATTTGTAAAACTTACTAGAGTTGAAATAATGTCAGTAGGATGCCACCTTTAGAAAGAAATGTAAACTTTCCGAGTTCAACAGAGTTAATTAATGGGACTAAAAAATATATTTGACGTTTGAGATAACGCCTTCTTATTTATCTGCGTAAAGGAGCGAAAAGGATGATTTGTCTGAGGCCTATAAACTTAATGTGTCTACAATTAGTTTTTTTATTGTAGAAAATCTATAGATTGTGTAGCATCAGTGTTTTGAAAACGAAAATCCTAGTGTTGGAAATAAGCATTATAAACATTTGAAAATTAAGAGTCGTACTTACAAACTACTTTATATGAGACCGGTTGACACAAACTATAGCTCCATTTAGGTAAACATTTGTGAAAGTTAAATGTTAAAAATCAATGTGAACAACAAACATTCAGGTGTAAAATTAATCAGTCAATGTTTCTATAACGGAGAATATTCAGGATCCATTTATGTAATGTCCTTAATCAACCACTGGGTAAATAAAATAATTATACAAATTTAAAACCAGTTTGCATACTTTATAACTTCAATAATTATAATGTACCTGACTGGTAAATGCCTACTAATACAATAGACACAAGTACGCTGTTAACACTGTAAATATTTCCCTTATCTTATAGGACTTTAATTTTAGTATGATCTAAATTTTACAATCATAATAAGATCACATCTAATATAACTTTAAAACAAAGATTTATTAAATAGAAAGAATATTCGCCTGGTTTTTTAATACACAAAAAGTTTCTAAATTGTAAGGTTTACATAAAAAATTAGTTAATTTAATACTTTAAATGTTATATTTTTTAATTCTACAAAGTATGTTTTTTAATGGCATACATTTTTTGACTTATTATATTGTTCTAAAGATCTTAAATGGCAAAAGTAAGTTTAATTAGTTTAGCTTTATATTGGATCATTTGTTTTCATTTAAATAGCATATAAAAAATAAACAATAATATCCTGCTAAAATGTCTTTGACGAAGGGACTACGGATCAAAACATTTTTGTTATTAACTTTTTAATTTTGCTTTAGTTGAAATGCAATAGTAAAATTTGTGGCACAAAATACTACAAATTATACTCCTCAAAATATAATCAAATTAATGAAGTGTTTGAAACAAATATGCTATATGTTTTTGTGCTTACTGCCATATTTATTACCTCATTATGAAACAAATATTGTTAACCGTACTTCAAATACATTTTATATTATTAAGCAATTCTAACATAAAGTAAAATTTTCATATACAAGAAATAATTATGTCTGTAATATATCTCATCAACCCAAATCATATACTAAAATATTAGACTAGTATTTAAACAATTTTAATCACTCTCATAAAGAAAATATTGTTAAATTATTCTCCTATAGAGTTGCATATTAACAATTTAAAGTACTGAAAATATACTGCTGCAGTTAACTTGTGCTCATTTTATATGCAAATCTCTAGTCTACTAAACCGTACAGACTTAAAAGTATAGCTGTACGTTAAACGTAAAATGGCCAATTCAAATAGTTTTTGTTGATATCTCGAGTATTATTAAACTTATATAATATTGAATTAGATAACAGTTTGTAATAATAACAACCCGACCTGTCTACAACGAGAAATAACGAAGTAATAGTAAAAAAACGTAATTTTAAACTCTGATTACCCAAGATAATGTAATATTAGTGTAGTTAGGAGTTTCAGCAGAACATATTCATGGACGAGAGTGTAGTGAGTGGCGGCTCCTTCAAATACGTGCAACTTCGAGTTCTCCTAGAGTCGAAACACTGACACAAGCAAAGTAATATAAAGCCGACGTTAAGTAATATAGACAAATTACAATATTCAGCAAACCTGTAACAACTATTCTAATAATGGCAACAGACGATGATAAAGGCAATGATTTTTCACCTTAAAACCACAAAAAATGGGAAAAAATCTACTAACACAATTCAACATTTATCACAAAACCGAGATACCAACGGTTTGGCATTACATTTAGAGGATCTTTTTTTTTGTATAAAATTGAATTATGGGGCTGGGTAGGTACCATGATGGTACCCATTACCTTGTGTCCTTATATTATAGTGATTTGGATATATTGCTTGGTTATGTTCCAAGCTACACTTGTATATTATGATGTTTTCTAAATAATTTAAAAATTAGTAAAACTATTTATATTAATGTTTTAAGATTTTCCAACTTCGTAAATAAAGCAAAAATTACAGCAAATCCAGAAAAATCGAAACAAGACATTTCCCTGAACATATATATTCTAATAATAATAAAAAACACAGACAATAAGCACGTATTTCTAACTTTAATAACCCGGCAATGTCTTGGGCTATAAATTATTTGCAACTGACGAAAACACCTGTTTTAACTACTAAAAAAATAATGGAATTTTATATGAGCTGTTCGACAGCTATTTAAAAGAGTGGTTTTTATTTCTGGTGTATTGAAACATATTCATCCATTAAGGGTGTAAGTTGCAACATTTTATTGGACAATTCGTACTTTTATAGACACATTTATAGCTTATGAAGTAATAATATGTACAAGGTACGTTTAATTGTAATGTTTGTAGCAAACATTATCGCTTTTCTCTCACTTTAAACGATAATTATACAAAATATGAGATAAATCACCATAAATAAGAGGCGCAATATATATTACACACATGTACTAAAAAACGAGGCAAAAGCAAATCAAAATCACTCTTTTCTCTTTGGAGTGAATCAAATTGAACAAAAACCTCGTGTTTTAGAATCCACGAACCTTCGGAACTAATCCTTAATCAAGGGATTGATATCTTAACACTAGACACAGACAATTATTTATATAATACAAAAGATGTATTCGGATTGCCTATTCTACCCCGTAGTTTCAGAACCCCTAAGGTTCATGGTTGCTCCACTAGGTACAGATACTGGAAACCAGGTGTTTCCAAAGTATAGTAATGTTTTATTTCCAGCATCTTTCATTTCACAGAAAACTCTTCGTATGGAGCAGGGATTTACATAAATAAAAATAAAATATTGAAAACTGTGTACTTTTATCTTTACATGCGTTTCATGTAAGAATTTTTTTTTATTTGTATCAGTACATTTTTACGTTTAATTAAAAATAAATCTTAATAGTAGGTAAAATTTATGGTTTTTTTAATTTTAAAAAAGAAGTTTTTTGATATACAGAAACTTGTAGTAATATTAAAAAAAAAAAAAAAAAAAAAACGATTTTAATAATGTGATAAACGAATATAAATATCTACATCACTATAGTAAATAAGAGACACTATATTTACTTCACACACCCTAGCCAATAAAATAAATGAGAAACAAACCAAAATCACTTCCCTATCTTCCTAAAAAAAAAATAAAACATCACATTATTATTTATCTTCCAAAAACGAAAAATAATCTGAAACCCATTTGTCCGAAGTCAAATTTTTCAAGAAGGTTTGTAGAAAAATGAAGATTTCTAACCTAATTTAACCAATGTATACAAGTCATTTTAACGAATAATATGAAAATACTAATACCAAACAATCATATTTCAAAGTTAATTATTTATTTTCCAACTTTAAGCGAAATAAAATTTTATTTATTTGTAAATTGATACATTAATGTGCGCTAAAAATTTTCATTTTATCAAAATTGATAAGTAGATTTTGAGTTAACATTTCTTTACCAAATTACCCTCAAAGAATCACACATAATAAATAGGGTGTGGCGGATCTAAGCAGGATCTAAACCCTTTTCATGTAACCCTGGGTTAGATCACTCTCTTTCATATTTCATATCAAGTCTCTCTTGACCAACTTTTGTTCTCTTCCAACTGTGAAGCTATTAGAGTATCCGAAGGTAAGGGTCTTTGTATTATGCTCTTTATTCTTTTTTATAAGGCAATGATGACTAAAGATTTTTGTTTATTATAACGTTTATTAGTTCTTGAAGCGTAGATATTTGTGAATTAAACACTAATTGTTTCTCACTCTCCTTCCGTAAATAAAATTCCCCCGCAAAAACATAATTCTAATAGTTATTAGTAAAACAGGTAAATGAAATATGGCCGTTGACTACAGTAGTGTTTAAACTTTTTTTTTATTAAAAAATATTTATCATATATTTAAATACCCTATAAACGTCTTTGCTTCGTGCTATATGTTTGTTTTAAGCGTTTAACAGTGGTCAAGATTTGTTTACCTTTCTGAAAATTATTCCGGATCTGTAGTTTTTTCACTTGGTATTAGGTGCAATGGGTTGAATCATTAAGCTTCAAATTTAACAAAAAATTTAAGAAAATTTAAAAAGGCAGTTTTGAGATATTGATCTTTTAATAGCAGATTCATGCAATTTTATTTTTTAACTTTAATTCCCAAACAAACAATATTTTTGTAGATGTTGACCAATGGAAGTTTTAACCATTTGAGTTTAAATTTTTCAATTTTTGGTAGGGCCGAGAAATCGAAAATTTGAACATTTTAGTCATATTATCCATATCCCTACATTTTGAGAGATTGAAAAAATAAAAACTCCTAGAGATATTATCAAAAATTTGACGCTACTTATGAAATTGGGTAAAAATCGGTCTTATATTTTCTATTCAAGAGTGGATCACATGCTCATAATAGACTGACAAATATTTTTATTTTATTTAGGGAACCTCAAAAGGATATTTCTTTGGAACCCCCCATTATTTGAAACCAATAATTATTGTTGCAATTTTACATCATATTGTCGGAAAGTAACAAAAACAAGATATTTTCTCCCCACTAGAATACTTTACCTCTCTACAACAAGTTAGAAAATAACATTTACAGAAATATTTATATTACCCATTTCAGTAAAATAGGCAGAGAAGCAAAAACATTCTAGAGGTGTTTTTATCCCAATGCATGTTTACTTTACCAGAGGTGTATAATAATGTCAAAAGCAATTTAATATTCTCATTTTAGGTTTATTTTATTAAAATAATTGTACGATCCTCTTGACAATTTCTTCTTCAATTTTCCAGTCGAGTTATCTTTTGATAAAATCTTAAAACATTTTAATCTTATTATATCTGTCTCGAGTAACGTAATTGGATGGATATTATTTCCGCCATAACACAAATATAATGCTACTGCCTAATAATTATAAAACTAATTTAATATTTTTATAAATGTCCTGATTTTATTGGAGTTATATTTTGTTATTGTATGTACAGGATGAGATAAAAGTACTCTTATCTTTTAAACCGTGTCAGATTGGAGATTTTTAAAACGAATTTTTGACTACTTGACCATCTAAAGTATAGTTAACGTTTTTGAAGTTCTCTCAAAAATTCAAATTTAGTTTTAATCTTTTAAATTACTATACCTTGTGGTATATCATTAAAAAAGTACTTGTTTTTAGACACAATGGCGACACCATTTTGTTTTGTATTTTACATTGTATAAAGTTATACGCCTCTTTTTAAACAGAAACTTTCACGGAAACAATATGAAATGTACTGTTTTCTTCTGAAATTCCACTTTTTTTTGTGCGACATGCTTAAAATTTATTCAGAAAAATGTATTATAAATTTCAGTTGAGAAAAAAATTAGCACTTTCTGGATTTCGTAGAAACTACTAAGGAAAAAGATACCATTTTGAAATTTCATAATCTATCTAAATTTTAAATTTACTAAATGATATTTTTTGTTACAAATTTGTTGAACGATTAATATAAATGGAGTATTATACCAAATATGAGCAAGTTCGAAAAAAGTAAGACATTGAAAAGCTTTTACTAAGACACTTGTAAAACACAAACTTAATTTAACAAATTCTAAAACACATTTATTTATATTACTATTTCATGACTTTTTTTTTTAACGTTACATTACAAAATACAAATCATGTTTTTTTTAAAAATTACATAGAATTATCGTGTAAGTTTATACTTCAAACATAAATTTCAACATGTTTTTTCAGAAAATTTTTATTTTAACATTGTATCACTAGATTCCTGTAATAGTTTTCTATTGAACAAATATATTCAATACATTTTATGTTGTCTTAAAAATAGGCAGCAACAAACATTATAGTTGACTTATGCAATATGTCTACATAGTAGTTCAAACAGAGCTTATTTAACATTTTCCTATAGGGTTACTATGAAGGTGAGCATCGTAATTGGGTAGTATTGCATTCTAATACAATTTGAAAACTTCTATAGGCAACGTTACTATGCTTGTACTTAACTTTTCAATTTATCTTTTCATTAAATAATTAGTCAATGAGTTTGTTATTAAAAACACATTTTTCTTGAATTAAAACATAATTTAAATTATTATGATAATATGATCTAACGAGAAGCTATCAATGTTAACCAATTATTAATACTTTTTTTTTTTTTTTTTCAGATTTCTTAAAAATTATATCACTGAGACCAAACGCGCTTTGAAAGTTTGTTCATTATATACATGTATATTTATTTAAATATATTTATCTATTTTTAAATTAGTAAGTTTTTTTATTTCGATTCAAGTAAGTTAAAAACCACTTGAAAACATTTCTATGTAAATATATACGGTGTGTCCCAAAAGTCCAGTACCAGTTCCATAACATAAAAATCAAAACAGATTGTAAAAAGATATTTTATATGTGACTTCCGGTGATAAAAACTACTTTTTGCAAATGAGACATTTTACCTGTCCCCCAGAAATGGGGGTTTTGGGGCAACTCAAAATCTTATATGGAAACCTTATCGAGTGACCCCTCATGTTAAAGGCCTTATTTAGTATAATACAACTGAGTTAAATAAAGGTTGATATTTCTCCTTTCTAAAAATGGCGGCCGTTCAAATATTTGAAACAGCTATTTTACTTTATTTATTTATTTCACAATTAGATGACGAATACGGGATCAAAGCGTATTAAAAACATTTGTGACCCTTGATTGTAATCATATATACTATTATTTCTTATTAAAAATAGTATGAATTCCTATTACAGGGTATACAAAAGTGATATGTTAGTTGATGCAATTTTAATTATAATTTTGCTAAGCGGATTTTCCCGGTTGTCTAACATATCAACAAATTTCACAGTAGATTTAGAGAAGTGTAGGTTTTAGTGGGCTTTCTACTTTAGCAAAAAACGTAGTAAAAGTTTCTTATTAAAAGAATTAAATACTAATCTCAGCACTTTAATTATAAGCTTTAATTTGGTCTAAACAATAATGGATTGGTATTTAATACAATAAATCATTCAATGTTCTATTCATATCCTGTACTGGGAAACTGTATTTAAAAAAAATTCTAAAAATAGTAATTTTGATTAAAACATTACATTTTTAATACATTATGATGCCATATGTTCGCCTTCTAATTAATTGTGAATGGAATAAAGTAAAATAATCGTTTATAATATTTAAACGGCCACCATTTTAGATAGGAGCACGATATCGACCTCTAGTTTGTACAGTTATATTTTACTAATAATTTTTTAATATGAGGGGTCACTCAATGGGGGTTTCTATTTAAGATTATGGAGGTGTCCCCTAATACACCCATTTTTGGGGAACAGTTAAAAATGTCTCATTCGGCAAAAAGTAGTTTTTTATCATATACAGGCAAATATTAAATATCTATTTTGGTTTTAAATTTTTTGTACCGATCCCAGATTTTTGAGACACACCTATAGTTAACAACAATGGAATCAAATTACTTCTCTTCTGTGAGTATTATTGATGGATATTTGTAGCACAGTTTTCATGAAAAATTTATTGATTACTATATTTATAATCATAATTTTAAAAATTGATAATATTTATTAAAATCGATATTGAAAATATTAGAATAATATAAAAGTAAAAACTAATTTTAACATATATTCTTCTTCAAAGTAATTTGTGAAACGTTATAAAGGAATCAAAAGGCCAACAACTTAGGCCTGTATATTGCCATCGGCAAACAGATTATCTGATGAACTTAATACACTTTGTGATATTTCCTTCCTTTTTTAATACTCAAAGAACATCCAAACTGTTTATTGTTTATTTGATCGAACCTTAAGGCTATAGAAATATATAACATCAGAATACAATATTAAACGTAGAAAAAATATTTCTGATATGTCAAGTTCCACCGGAAGAATGGAGTTCAATAATTGTCTCAAAAATATGTCGTAAAACATCCAATTATTGAAAAACGATTTACCCCTTATTGTTTATAGGTGAAAAAAACTCGTTCATCATTGTCTTGTACAAAAACAAGTAAGAAGAAACATAAAATAAACAACTATTAGTCCTCCAATCCAGTTTTAGAGCCGGAAGAGAAAAATACTGTGTCAAGAGATACCTGATAGGAAAGATAAGAGAGAGGGATCTAACCCAAGACTACATGAAAAAAAGTGTAGATTTGGATAAAGTGACTTGGGTTTGTTACGCCTATCCTTACTATGGTGAGTCTTTCAGGATTTAGTCTAAAAAAAAAAAAAAAAAAAATCACGCCGCCGGCGAGAGTACAATTTAAAGCTTGAAACATTTTGATTAACGTTCCTTTTTCATAATGTTATGTAATTTTTCAAGGCCAATTCTGTTACATTATTAGTTTTAGTTTTTAATTGTAGGAACAGTATAAAGTGTTATTTCCCTTCTAATCTTCAATTCGTATGTCTTTTTCAAAAATGAGTTCGGGAAAACCTGTTTTCGTTAAAACGATTATTGTAAATATTAGTTACCTTTATTATTAGTCAGAGCAATTCTTTCATTTTATAGAAACACTACAGAGCTGTTTCGCCGTTCACAGCCGGCTTCGTCAGGTGTAGGCTTAACACTTAAATAAAACACATAACGACATTGAACACACACGATTATTATTATTATTATTAAGACTGGGGAGAGTGTTTTAAAAGCCTCCTGCACTGCGACCTAGTTAGATCTTTTGTGCCCTCCCCCCACTTGTTGGACTCAGGAGAGATCTATGTCTTTGACAAACACACACAATAACACGACACAAAAAACAATATAAAATCTATCTGAGGTTAACTCTTGGTCAAATGTCATACGAACTTAATACTGGCGTGGCCGCGGCATAGTTTCTGTGTTTCTGAACGGAGACTCATATTATATATCAGCAATTCGTAAAAAGCGAATAGACTTTATAGTCTACATAAGATTATAAAGAATATAATATGATTATTGTATGTTTAATTTAACATATCGGTCACTAATAGCAGAATAATATTTTAATTTGTAAAGATATAAATAAAATATTTACGAAATGGAACCATAATGGTCCACAAAGTAAAAAAAAAAAAAAAAACTTTATTAATAATAATTTATATTTGAAATTTTATTATTTACTGTGGATGTATTATGTAAATGGCATTATTATTCTAAAGTCATGCAAATAAAAATCACAGATCATCTAAAACTTGAATATAAACAGATTCACTTTGCATTCATTTGCATTTATTTCTTAAGTTATATTTAGCAATGTAAATTTGAGAAAACAGCTAGACGTTGTTTTCATACTAATTTTCAGTACTGTAATGAAAAGTATACAAGGAAGCATATTTACAATTTTGATTTAATCTGTATCTCTTAAATTATTTACTGGTTTTCGTGATGGTAATTCCAATAATGCATAAAAATCACGCAGCTCTCAGGGTAGTAAGTGTTTGCATACTCCACATCGATTTATTAGTGACGGAAAGGTGAGAAATAGAGAAAGAAAAAGAATGATGTTGAAGTTATACGACATGATAAAGCAAGGATTAAAAAAGAAGCGAGAGTAAATACTTTCAAAAGTAAAAAAATGATGGGAAATTATCAAACCTGAAAATGGACCCATTAGCTGATTCCGAATTGTTGCATGAAGAACATTGGGAGATGAACAACTCCCGTACAGTACAGGGATGTTTTAGACAGTATATTCATAGATTCAGAGGAGCATAGGATCCCCTCCAACTCACTTCTATTGTGAGTGTTGGAAATCTCCCAACGACGCCCTTGACGATAAATCGTAACAGAGCTAAGCATAAGAAGCATAATCTTTACTATGCTAGAGAGTGAAGAGTTGGTAAAAGGTATATAATGGAAATTATGAAGTGAAAGATCAATTTAGACCAATATATTTATATAAAGACACACAAATACATATACAGCTTCCAATACCTTCAAAGATGAGAAAATGACAGGAGCGAAGCGAGTGGAGATGTATAAATATATATATATATATACAAGGCTCGTCAGGGCCTAGTCGATATAACAATTATGAAAGTTCGGAAAATCTGTGTAACTATCGTTTTACTTAACATACCCTACTGTGTATGACCTTTTGATTTACAAATACAATTTAATATATCCTACAAGGCTCAAGAGATCAACGTTTGGGCATTAAATTTCGATGATCTGCTTGTATTGCATTGTATAAAGGGCTGGGTAAGTACCATCATGGCGACATTAAAGTTGTTTTAATTGCTACTTGTCTTGTCATCGATCATTGCTTTTTTTAATTTACAGAGAAATATGCTTTGTTAAAATTATGTACAAGTTGCTAGTTTTTATTTACGCCATTTTTAAATGTACAGTTATTTAAAAAATCACAATATACTGATTTCAAAATCTTATACATTTATTTAAGTTAAAAAAAATAATATTAGCAGTAAAATTTCTCTCACTAATATTCTATACAGAGCATTTTGTAAGCAAGAACACAAAATGTTTCCTCTCCTCCATTCTGTAACCACACATGTCACCGAAGTGTTGGTTAATTGATTGATTATTGAAGTCCAATTAAAATTAAATAACAACAGCTAATTAGATGATGAAGTGAACGCTATTGACGTTAATTGGTGTTAGGAGAATAATTAAGATGTTATTTTTATTTTTGAATTTTTTGTTGTTCATACGTATTATGACGTGTCATTATGACTTTTTCGTTTCAATATAACTTACGCCATTAAAATAAATACATTATTAAATATTTTGGAAATAAGATTTATCTTAGTTTGGTTTTCATACTTAAAAATTAATCGCAACTTTATTTTCATAGTTTTTGTGTAAAATATTTATCTTTATACGTTTTGAAAAAAAAAAAAAATAATACGGTAGAAAAAAAAAACTTTAGGAATCTGTGCGAGAGATTCCGGGTTTAATATTTTTGAGGGTCAAAAAACGGTATTGCTCCAGTATCTTTAGAGGGGAAGCTATAATAGGTAACGAATCTTATTTAGAAAATCTAGAATTATGGCAAGAGGATCCTGATGCACTGACCACACGTTATCCGATAAAATTACTTTTTTACTTTAATTTTATTTTGATTTACCATTTTTTAAAAATAGAGTTGAGGAGATTCCGGATGTATATAACTAAATGCCTTCTAGCATCCTGAATGTTATTGGGAGTGTGGTTGTCTTCATACACCTGCACTCTCTTGGACTAAAAACAAAAAATAAAAGTTAAGAATCATAGTGTGAGGGATCCCAGGTTTAAACAAAAAGACGTGACGAGAACTCAACATGCTGACCACATTTCATCTGGTGTGTTGCAAGTATAGCCCCACAACTGATTGTTGTGACAGGGCTTTAATTATTTTTTATTTGATTACAATGTTTTTAAAGAGCATAGTAATTTCAGTACATATCTAACTGTATACATTTCTAGCAAATTACTATTTCTGTTCTTGGCAGTATGGTTACATTCATACACTTGCACTCCCATTTACTCCATTTCTCTGTTTTTTTATTGTTGTAAATAAAACACATAAGCGTTTTCTTTTTAAATATGGAAACAAGCATAGAACCATTTTTTTGTACACTTCTCTCAGCCCAAATGTGCTTTATAATATTTTATATTGAAATTAAAAAATAAAAACACACAGCCATAAAATTACGTTAAATCCCTATCTTTTCCAACACATATTCACTTCCTTCTCTTAATCTTGAAGATTAATACAATTTATAATCTGTAGTGTCTCGAAACATTTCGTGGTAATAATTCATCACCGTTATTATTTCGATCCATATTTTTTTCTAATTCACAAAGAGCGTTTTCCTTAATATAATAAAAAAAAAAAAAATAAAGAACATAGTGTTTTCAAATCCAATCTTATATTTTTTCAATGTATAATACTTCACAAAAATGAACCAATCAGGCATTGGCATTTTACTGAAACGCTTTACTTTGAATTCACAGTCTTAAAAAAGTAGGAAATTTCATAAAGACGCAGGGAACAATAATTGATGAAAATATCTTTTAGTCGATATCTGGAGTCAAAGAGATGTTAATTTCCAAGTTCAAAGAGTCACGATGATTTGAAAGTAGCAAAATTGAACTCATATATATTTTACTGAACGACGATTCTTTTTCATTCCTGATATTTATTATTAGAAGAACATTGAAACTAAAGTATTACTAAGAGAAACCATATTTTTAATATTTCCAATCGGAATAATTTGTACGTCTACTTCTGATTACGTACATAACTAATATTTAGTGTACTCTATCCTGCATTAAAACAGGATATCAAGAATATATCTTATTGAGCTTATTATGTCTTCCGCCCTCAAGGTCTTACTATATTGAGTCGAGCGTGGCAATCCCGAAGTAGTAGCTGGATCTGCACTTTTTTATGTAGTCTTGGGTAAGATCCTTCTCTCTCATTTTTCCTTTCAAGTCTCTCCTGTTGTCTCCCAACCCTGGCGTTATTAAAGTATTCAAGGGTTAGGAATCTTTATTTTATGTTTTCCCCTTCTCATAAATCCTGTCTGTCTTCCGAGTCTGTCGTTTATCATATGTGTGTGGACTGATTTTGATCAAATTTAGTATACAAGTATAGTTTGGCCGTACCTCGCGACATTTTCGCTCAAGTACTGCCTTTCAAAATCGGTACTAGAATTTTAATTAATTTGAGTGATTTAACACGTGTTCAAAATCGAAATTAAAAAATATTACGGAACGCTTGGCATTATAAAAAATGAACCTTGATTGCCAGACTTAAAAGTTATACTCAAAATTAATCAAATTCAATTTACTAGAGGACGCGTTTATTGCACAAGCAATTATTTTATATGTGTTCATACACAGTTTCCATGATTTGTCTTCATATTTTAACTGCCAACTACTAAACTAACATTTTTTTGAGATAATTAGTTTTGGTTGGTTTGTATTTGGTTTTAAGGAGGGTATGATGAGAAAGTTTGTGCAATGTTTTCTGCTCCATTTACATTGTATTACCAAATATTAATAAACCTATTTACAGTATTTACTGTACAAATTAAATACTTTTAACGTAGTTATTTTTATATAGTTTGTAACTAGTTTATCTTGACTATAAATTTGTACAATCTATGGAAATTTTGAAACATTTCTCACTTCAATTGCGTCTTTAAGTTACAAATGACTTAAATCATCAGTGACGATTTCTCTAGGGAGAAATAAAAACTTTGTGCGATTTGTAAAGTTAATTGACTGAGTTGAAACATGACTTGATTACTCCCACATATATTTTCATTTAGAGGTAAAATCTTTTCTATTTAATGTTGCTGTTTATTAATATGTTATTATATGTTATTAATATGTTATAAAACAATATTAATATATATATATATATATATATATATATATATATATATATATATATATATATTTATATATATATTGTCAGTGTAGGAATAGTAAGTTCTAGTATTTCATATAAAGTAATAAAAATACATTTACAATCTGAGAGTGTCTTTATTCAAATTATATCCTACAAAATTTGACATATTATGTAAAGTAAAAGTTTTTGAGATTTAAATTTTTTTAAAGGGAAAATTTTCCTTGTGAACAAAAATCAATCGGTTCAGATATAAAATTTAAAATGGTGACCAATTATGTCTACAAATTGTTTTATAAATATATAATTTCGACGATTCAATTATTATAAACAACAAAAATAAGATATTGTGTATTAAACATAACTATTAGTTTAAGTAAATATAATAGTTTTGTGATTAGTTTATCAGCCTTGTTTAAAATATTTTATAGAGATTAACATTTTTCTAAGTAAAATATCCAGGACGAAGGAACTATCGATCCATTTTTCATTTTCCGTTTCTACAAAGTTGTTGGTTGTATCTAATAATCGGTCTACAAAACATAATTGTAGCATATAAGAAAATAAATACAGGGTGTTCAGAAAATGTCCAAAACTTTATCGGGAGGAATTGTAAAATGAATTAAACAATCAGACTTAATTTTTTCGAATTTCGTTGTCTAACGATTTTATCCTGGACATAGATATACCTGGAATAAATATTAGTTAAAAATCTGTTTATCTGTTTCAACATAATTTTCCTTACGTTATTTAAATACATTGAAAATATTATTAAATATTCCATTAGTAATTTTTTAATTTTTAACCAATACATAAATAATTAAAGTAGATTTAAAAGTTTTTAAGTAATACCAATACGAGAGTTTGGAGTAAGAGAAATAGTTTTCTACTTAATATATCTCATATATGCAAATCATATACCCTGTTCAATTCTGATTTTATTTACTTCCATCAGAAAAAATAACAAAAAGCTGATGTAATTTTTATTCTATAGACGTAATTTAACAATTTATATTTATTGTAATGAAAATATACTGTTGTATTGAGTCATTTATTTCTTTTAAATAGTCTATACAAATTATTATTAATATCCTGCTAAAATGTCCTTGATGAAGGGGCTACGGCTCTAACTAAATGTCAAAACTTTTTTGTTTATAACTTTTTAAAGTAGCTTTAGTAGAGAATTTGTAGCACAAAAAAAATTTTTAAAAAATACAAATTATACATCCTTATAAGATAATCAAATGAATGAATTTTTTTGAAATGAATAGGGCATTTATTGTTGTTCTTACCGGCATATTAATTACCTTATTATGAAACAAATATTGTTAACTATTCTTATCTTTTGTATTGTTAAGAAATCCTAACATAAAGTAATATTTTGATATACAAGAAAAAAAAGCAAAGAAAATATTTTTGCAATTCTATAGAATTGCGTATTAACAATATTTAAAGTAATGAAAATATACAGCTGGAGTTTACGTTTGCTCATTTCATATGCAAATCTCTAGTCTACTAAACCGTACAGATTTAAAACAGATAACAATAAAATCAGGTATTAACTATGCAAATATTAATCCTTTAAATAAATTTACTGCAAGGTCTTAATATGTGATAGCCATATACAAATATCTGCAGATTAAAACATGGATTTTAAAATTAAATTTTAAGCAAAATTATTATGCAAATAACGAGTTTAAGACGGTTGAAATTATGATTTTAAGCAATACATACTTAATACTTTTTTTTCATTGTGTAAACTTCCTACTGAAAATATATTTTGAATTCTGTTTAAGTAAAAATGGTCTACATTCCATTAAGTTATTTTCAATAAACAGAATCGTCGAAAAATGTTGATTTGATTTCATGTGTGTAATTACTTACCAAGTATAGGAAGTATGAAGTAAGTTTGGTAATCTGATTTTCCCTTTTCATGAGCTCAAGAAATCGAAAAAGTAATTTTCTAATGCCTTCCGTCCGCCGTCCGTATGCACAATAGGAGCCACACAAATTAACGTAAGAAATTCAATATATTAAACAGTGTGTTCATACAGAACTCTATTGAAGTTCAAAAACATCTAATTTAAAAATGTAAAAATGGCGGTCATTTAAAACAATTTTTTGTTTATATCTCTTGTGACGTGTAACTTATTTCACATTAAATTAGAGGAAAAAAATCAGAATGTAATGACACCAAAATATGGAAGTAACTGTTAAAAATGTAATTTCAAGTTCAGTACTCCAAAGAAAATGTGATCTTACGAAATCAGTAGAGCCAACACACCGACACGAGCGATGCAAGTGGAGACTTTAAAATATATACACATCTACGACGCTCGTTAGGACATGGACGATGTCAAGAAAGTTGTGACAGACAGAATTGCGAAGTTCAGAAAACTGTACTGAACTGTTTTAAATAAATTTACCCTACTGGGTAAGACTCCTTGTTCTACAAACACATTTAATACTTTGAACAAGGCTTAAGAAAGCAACTTTAATATTCAGGTCATTTCTTTATATTAGAACGTATGATGGGGCTGGGTAAGTACCATGATGCCACCCACCAACTAGTATTCTAGCGTAACTAAACAACTACAACGTTAGTATAAGCATTAAGTTTTGCGCATGTGCCACAGCTGGGACGCAACTGCTCGTTACTCGTCAAAACGATCAGTACGTGTTACGGTACGCAGAATAAAATCAGTAATTACTGTTCACACAATTTTCAGTGTATTTATAGAAGAGATGCGCCATATTCCTTACTTATAAAAATAATTATTAAGCTTCAATAGTGCTTTGTTTTAGAGAAAACATTAGAAATTTTACTGCATCGTGTAAAAACCATCAACGCTTCAAATTGATTAAGCTATACATAGAATTAAACAGAATTTTAAACATTGTAACAGTACTGTATTGTACTTATCAAATCACCAGTAAAGCTAGGAACTACATTAACTTGTATAATTCGCAGCATAAGTTCAGCACAACGCCTTTACAACAATCCTTATGCAACGATATGTGCTCATTTTTACAAAATTTGCATTGCTAATTTTAATTTTAAAGAAATTAATGAAAATACATGTAAAATGAAGCTGTTAACAACAAGTTTTTGATGATCTGTGATTTCATTTGCATAGCTAAAGTATAACAATATCATTTACTTAATGTTTCCATTGTAAATAATGAAATTAAGTCAAAGGAGGAGATTTGAACATCGATGGGGTTAGAGCTTAGGAACAAATGTTGTAAATACAGTAAATTAAAAACTAAAATTTTTATACTAGCACACAACCAGTTTTATGCCTAGATAAGTTAAAATTATTTAAAATTAAGACGTGCTTTAATAAAATAAAAACTCCTAGCCAACCAACACTTTAATATCGTCAGGATCGGAATAGATCAAGAGTTGGTGGAAAGAGCAGAGATGAAAAATATAAATCTAACCCAAGAATAGATGAAGATATGTTGATACATATAGGATACCTCAGTACTGACACATCCCTACTAACTATAAACGAGGCCCTAAAGGGTTAAACAAAATATCTATATTAATAATAATAATAATATTAATTCTTTGGAACAAATGTTTGTGGTTGACGGTTTTCAGTCTGGTAATATATTATCAGCGTATCGAGCTCCTATCATTTAAATTCTTTCCTTTGCTACCTGAATTCGTTATCTCCTAACAACTACATCGACTTCACGATGCTGGAACAACACCGTTCCTTTTGCGTTCCTTAAGGATTAAAAGCGAAACCTCTCAGAGACTAAGAGAGAGTGCTAACAATTAGATACACTAGGGCTCACAGATCTTATGTATTATTTCTTAAAAATCAATCAATACAAATTGTTCAAGATTTATTTTAGATGTTAGACGAACATATTGGCCAGGTAGTACAAAATCAAAAACAAATGCGCTATTTAAAAAAAAAAGAAAAAGAAAAGTACGTTAAAATGACGGAGTATCGCTTGAGGAAGTTATTTATTAATTTTTCACAACTATAAAAGGAACTTTAAACGTTAAAACAATTGAATAGTTTTATTAAATTTAATAAAATATTAATTGCTTGTCATTGTCTATTTAGTTTTTTTTTTAGTACAAAATATGCTGCCAAAAATGACAGGTATATTCTATGTTCTTATAGTTTTTAAAAGTTGAGCACATTAAAGTATAAGACGTTTGATGAGGTAATGATGATATTATCAGAAATAAAAGATGAAACATATTACCAACAAAAAAAAAATTAAATCTCGTAAGTAAGAAGTACAAGGTCGTAAATATAACCCCGAGTGTTGTACGAGAGAGTATTTATTTATTTTATAAGAAAGTGTTTTATTGCCAAAGTTGGTGTAGCAATGTACAAAATAAACTGTTCTTAACATAGCACAAATTGTACAATGTTTCACGTACTGATACACGAAACCAAATAAATATGAATAAAGTTCAACATTTATTGGGAAAATCGGCAAAAGAGCGATATTTCGATTTATAAAAATTGAAGTCTTACAAAATATATGTCATCTTCAAAATTACTGTTTTGGGAGTTATCGTTAAGGTTTCACTTTGGTAATTTCCAAATTATTCACTACTCGGATTGTACAGCTTCTTATTTACCAAAATTTCAACGAAATCATTTGTGTCAGTTTTTGAAACATTTAAATTTTGTTAACATTTTGAAACGCTATATTTGGTTCATTTCCTCTATTTAGTAGAAAATTAGTGCACAGAATTTTTTCTTTCTCAGAAATGGCTGTAAACTTCATTTAGATAAGGCTACATTTGATTGAAATTACTTGAAAGTCGTTAGAAAAAGTACACTAGTTGAACGATGACAAACAAATATCTGTAGATATCAATATGAATAAAATTAACCATTCACATACAAATATAACACTGGGCAAGAAAGTGAAACAAACAAATTAATTAAATTCTTCTAAAAATCAATTCTTTAAAATATATTTAAGAAATTTCTAAATTACGACATAGTGACGATAAAATACAAATGCTTGGCACTCTGAAAAAAAAGAAGTAGTATTCACTGGAGTAAAACTTCCCCAACATAAAACATATTGATTACTACAAATGGAAAATAGTTGTACCTTGTCATTGAAAAGAAAACTTTTATTTAAAATACTGTATTTCAAGTTAAAAACTTTTTATTCCGTTGAAATAAGAGAGATTTATCGGTGCGGATCTATCCACCGGGCTGTGAATAAACGTTGAACTTTTCGATTTGATTTAAAATCTAATATATGTTTCACTTTGTGTAAAATCTAAGAATTTAGTGTAAGAAAATATTTTTATTAGGAAAACAATATTTAAAGTTACATCTATGTAAAACTATAAAATACAGAACAGCAGTGGAGACGTGTTAAAGAATTACAAATTGGTATACATTTTTGTGAAATATAAAAATTTTTAATCCAAACCAATGTGCCGAATTGGTGCTCTTTGGAGCTCATTTACGGTGAGTACAGTTTTGGCAGTCCCGAGATACCTAGCTAGATGTACACTTTTATTTTTCTAATGTCTCTTTTAACTAAATTTTGTTCTCTTCTATCCCTGTAGCTATTAGAGTTTTATTGGGCTAGGTGTCTCTATTTTATGATTTTTAAAAACAAAAATAACCGTGAGGTTTACCCATGTTAAACTTTAAAAAACTGCAATTAGTATTTAAAATATCAATGAAGTAAATTGAAAGTACTTAAAAAATTGAAAGACGTAGATCTCTCTTACATAGTATGAAATAGAACATAGAATCAATGCATTTTTTTAATGCATTAATGTTGTAGTATGAATTAAACACTGTTCTTATTTATGAAGAAGACAATTAGGTTACGTTAGAGCGTATTTGTAATACTATACAATGTTCTATTTTAACATTATATAAATGAATCAAACCAATATCATTCATATTATACTTGTAGAATAAATAGCAATGTAATTGCAATAACAACCTGTATAAAATGATTTATTATTATTTGCATTTCTCTTTTAATTTTACAATATTTTCCTTAAATCCATACAATTTATCTTTATCTTAACCTAACCTAACCATAACCATAATTTTTATTAGCATAATTAGTTTCAATAAAATTTCACATCGTAAAAAATAACATGATTACCTCTCAGTAAATCTTTTTAAGAGGTGCTTCCACCATGTAAGAAGCTTTTCACATTGTAAGAGTTATGGATGTCGGGGGTTCATCAGAATCATCAAATGTTTCCCGAATCACTGCTTGGCGGTGATAGGGTTTATCTAACTTAGTGGTTTAAATAAGTGTAGAGACGAGATTAACTTGTTATTATTATTTTGTTTGAACAAATAATTTTGTGGAAATGTTATAATTATATGCAGAATTGAAATCTGCAACTATGTATCTAATTTAGTGTGTACTGAGTTGAAAAACGTATAAAAGTTGAGATATGAACAAAAACACTTTTAAATGACCGTCATTTTTAATTAGTGTTTTTCTGATTTTGAATACAGACATCAACGACAACGACAAAGGACGGACGGTCGGAAATCACTGTTTTGGTTTTCTGAAACCATGAAACGCAAATAAAAGTAAAAATGTGGGCCACTAAACTTTTAACAATTACTAAATTTAACCAATACTTAAGATAAAAAACAACATAAAATAGAGACCACTATATTTTGAATACTACACTAGTGTCGGTGTTGGAAGAGCTATCAGATATTGGAAGTGAAACTAATTTATGGAATAAGTTCATTGTCACTTTTAACAACAAGTTTTTCTTCTACTTCTCTTTCAACATCCATCATCACCTTCTTCTTCTTTTAACATAACAGGTATTTTTGATAAATCACTACGAATGATTTTTTGTGCTTAGTTTTCTATTTTGTGTACGAGTAATGAGAAAGTTTTATCTTTCATTTTCCCAAATAAAGCAGTTTTAATATTATCTTCAATTCTTAAAACTATCATAAGTAACTCTTCTCTTTTCAACAGTCTTCTCTGCAACTATTCCATTCTTCCCATAGTTTTTAAATATACAGATCACTTTATTGATCTAAACCATCACAAACAGTTTATTTGTAACTATTACTTATTGAGGACGGGTCCATTGCTGCCTACTATACATGGTTAGAATAGTAATTTGATATATTTAAAGTAATTTTGAGCAAATCACTGTTTAAATATGCAATTTTTATGGTGGTTTTGAATACTGTACTGAATAAAAAAAGAGATAAGGACCCATTTATCCTCTTAAATAAGATATTTATATATAAATATTCTCAATCTTTGGGTGAAATTTTATTACATGGAAAGGTTGTATCAGGAGAGATAGTACATTTAGATATGGCTGAGAATAGAAGAGGGATGTTTTATTCTTTGCAATATGGTGGTGTGTTGTCGAGAAGACGCGTTTGAATAGAACGATAAACCATCTGATAAAAATATATGTTGTGACAAAAATATATATGTTTTGACGAAAATAACAAGACATGATAGCTGTATATTATTTTAATCTCGAAAGATAGTTTCATATATCTGTTATTATTTTTATCTTTTCTCATAACGAAGTATATAGGAGAAGATGTAAAAAAGCGAAGTTCAGTTTTTTGAAGTTATGTCCATTTTGATGTCCTCTGAGACAAAAGTGTTTTTTGAAATGATGTCGTATGTTGTTTGTACAAGTTCTCAACAGCCCATAATGGGACAAACAGCAATATTTAGGAATATTAAAGACAAATATAACTAAAAGTTGCAAGTGGCATAAAAAAAACAATAAATTATGATTTTCTCAAGTATAACCTCTAAAGAACCAAACATAACGGGAGTTGACATAAACTCAAAAATCAGCTGTTATAAAAGAATTAATTTCTCACAATTGGTTTAACCATTTCATTAAAATTTTAGTAAATTAAGAAGATTACCTGTGTGCAGAATTGCAAGTACAAATATCATGGTTCAGGAATAATTGTTAAAAATATATGTAACCTTAACTGTCATCATTAGAAGCTTGATTTTAATTCAACGTTCGAGATGCGATTATGACACGAGTGAAGGAAGTTTTAATTATAAACATTTTTGAAAGAACGTTCAATTTTGCTTTTCCACTGACAATTATTGGATTCCATTGGAATCTGTTCAGCCATTTAAGAGTGAAAAAATATCAAAGAAAAACATCTACGAATCCATTGAACCCTCAGGAACTCTCTTATTGAATCCCGGCGAAATATAGCTGGATCTAGATCTTTTTCCATGTACTCTTGGATTATATCCATAATTTTCATCTTTTATATCAGTTTTTCTTGAACAACTCTAGTTTTTTACGATCCTGATGTTGTTAGATTACTAGAAGGCCAGAGGTAATTATTTCTTTTCTCCTTTTATTACTTATAAGAAGATGATGATTGATAGGATTTTGCCATTAAAAAACAAAGAGATTAGGATTTGATGAAGTAAAAATTGTAAATCACATTTTTGAACATTTCTAAAGGTAAATTTTATAAGCGCAAAATTAAATCTATATCTTATGATATCTAAGAGATATTAAGGAATCTTCAGGAGGCACATATTTTACTCCTTTTCATCCTCTTAAGTTATTAAACTTCTTCACAAACAGCTTAGATTTCATAAACAACCTATGCGGAATAATCATGCTTAATTTGAAGTAGGGGGATGAGTGAATTAGTGATTGAGCAACGGCTCACCCTTTTACATAGGTTTATTTTACATATACTGCCTGGAAATAATCTCTTTGATTGAGCATTGCTTGTGAAAAGTATAATTATTATAAGAAACACACGAATTCCCCTTTCAAATAGTACATAGTATTTTACACAATTTAACGCTTCAAGGCACTAAGCTTGTGCATATAACGATGATGACTTGGTTATTTAAAATAAAGTATATTTGTGGGATGTTTATTTCTATGGTACACACGCCTTTAGGTTTTTTACAGAGTGGTTTAAAATTGCACGGTAATATTTAGAGAGGTGACTTTAAAGCTAAAAATATTAAAAAAAGTTTAAGGCAAACAGTCGTACGGAAACGCTTTGTTTTCACTTTGTCGGCCATTTTGTGCTTTACAAAAAACAATCTCTATAAATAGGTAGAGAATTGACAGAAAATATTTTCTGTAGGTAATACAAAAAGTAACCTTTTTATTAGTATAACATAAAATAAAGCTTTTTTGGCATATTTTCAAAATCGAAGACGTTTTATTTCTTTATTTTTGAATATTTCGGAAGCTATCAACATTACGAAATATTTATGAGACAAAACATTTTCCTTTTTTGAGTTATTAGAGCAATAATCGAATTATAAATCAATAAATTAATATCAATAAATAGATACGTAAAAGATGTAAGTGGAATAGTTTATTTAAATATTGTTTCTATCAAGCTAATTAATATAATAACTCAAAAAATTACAGTAATCTTAGTCAAGTGAGAAGTGAACGCCTATTCTGGGAAGCCACCAAGCTTAGTCGGTAGAGCATTGGGGCGTAAAGCCAAAATCCTGGGTTTAATTTCTCAGTCTAGGTTTTATATTTTAAACTTAAATCAATTTTGTGATTTAAAAAGTATTTATTGTCATTTCGCGGACAATCTCGTTTGAGAGATTATTATCGGTCAATTAAAGTCGTAGTTAAAGACTAAGTATTTCAAAATCCTTGAAACGATTTTAATTATTTATTAAAAGTGAAGATTTAAATGTGAAACTAAGGAATAGATTGGAAATAAAGAAAGTTATGGTTTGAAGTTTTTGGTGGGGTGGGGGGATGGAGAGTTGAAATCTAACCACCTACTCTTTTGGTCATTAGCGGTTACATTTTTACAAACTATTATCAAAATCGTTAGTTTTAAATTTCCCTTCGAAATTTTTCTAATTGTAAACATTAATACAATAATAAAATATAAAACTTTGAATACATTCCCATAAAAAGATTGATAAGTAGATAATGGTTGAACGAAAATGTTTTATATGATATGACCAATATATGATTTAATTAAGGATTATTAATAATCTGAATAGCTGTACTTTAATTAAGCCCTATATAGAAAAGGTAAGGTAATCATTTACTGGTTAATTAAAAAGTGTATTTTCATTATGTGAGAATTGAATGACGTTCGTTCCTTTTATATCCTTTGAAAATACCAACTTTAATATCAGTCGCAAAATTAATATTCGTATTCCAGAAGTAACATACAGAAACTACATCAACCCTCAAGTTATTTCTAAAAGCACAAGTTTGCAGGTAATCAGATGGTTATAAGGAAACGAGAAAAAACGTTTTCATTCATAGTTCTTTTAGTTTAAATTGTCTGTCTTTTACGGTTTATCTTTTAAATAGGACTTTTTAATTTACATCAGTGACTAGTCGTTTGGAAAACTATAAAAAAAGTATTATTTTTGTTTTATCTTATAAAATACAGTTACACGGTCTCCTGAAAATATTTACTAACTTAAAAGTAAATGAACTAGTATTATTTACTAATTTTACTAGATTTTGAGGCACTATGCCACGTAACTGATATAATATATTTATGTGAGAACTGAAATTTCGTTATGTAGTTTCATTCCTTATCATCAAAAAGAAAATGAAAATTTAATTGAAATATTCAATATTTTATAGCAAACTTTGCAAAACTTCTTACGCAGAACCCCCTCCTTTCTTTAGGTTCTTATCAGTATCATATCTGTCACTTTCGGACTCTGATTGGAACTTGAGTGAGGCCAATCTTCAACTTTTTTCTCCAATTCCAAACCTTGAATCTTGTGAGTAGTTCCTTCATGAGGTTTGTCTGTTTGTCTCACAGTAATTTCTGTAGTACTTTATTTTAAACATGTAGGTCTTGTACTAAACAAGTGTTACATACATAAATCAATGTGGTAAATAATTTACCCTATAACTAAATTATGTATCCAGGCGGAATGTGTTATTTTGCTACGCAATCTGTTAGCAGCTGATTTGCAGACTATAATATGATGTCAATTATTTACGTCATTGTGAGGTAAATTATTTTAGGTAACATTAACAACAATATTCAACTATAACTTTTTCATGAATCACTAGAAGAGTGTGTTGAATATAGAATGAAAACAAATTCCCAAAACCACAATAAAACACTAACAACATACTATACACTACACACTAACCTTAATAACTACAATTATACCTTAATAACCTTAATAGTAATTATAGTTATAAATGATAGTAGTGCTATTGAAATGTACATAAGGTAGAATAAATATAACTATACTGTCTTTGTGTTGAAAGTCTTTTATTGTAGTTTTGGGGAATTTTCTTTGACAACTTTCTTAATTTTTATTATATAAAATAAAAGTATAATTGTATGATGATTTTAAAATTTAAAAAAATGAGATTACAAGCATTCTGTAACTTATACAATCAAAGGTATCAACAATAAACAAACAACAATTATTAGAAAATTTATCGATAATTTACCCATTAGATTATCCTTTACATATTTTTATATTTTATCTAAATTTGATGTTAATCTCTTTACTCCTAGTGCATACATAATGTGGGGTTTTTAATGTTTTCAGTCATCGCTTTCGCTCGGAAAATAAATGTTACATTATCCAAATTATTATGTTGAATATTTATGTGTAGCCACACATTTTAATCGTGTTCTGACAGCGAGCCACGCCATTACGAATATCCTGCCGAGTGTGACGTAGGCCTACTGTAGACGTTCATTTCTTATCAAATAAACAGCATTTTTGAAACGTTTCAACAACAAATGATTTGCCCAGTACTACGTCATCGGTAGGAGGTTTTGCTTCTTCTACCAATCATCATTCTAGTCAAAATAACAGCTTAGAAATAAACTCACGAAAATCATCAGGTCTCTTTGGATCACATGCTGTAATGACACTCCTGAAAATTAAAAACCAATATGAACAACAATTGAAATATAATGTGCTAAATACTGCACTAAAATTATCACTCTCCTATCCCCAAACCAAATAAAAAATCCCAAACTATTCATAACCAGAAATATCTAAACTTGTCAAAAATCTCATAAATATTATTGAATATATTCTTTAAATGTAGTTTTTTGTACATAATTTTAATAAATAATAACTTGACATTAACATATAATTATTTAATTTCATAAATTCAAGAGATTTAAAAACTGCAAAATTTCATGTTTAATTATTTCAACATGTTACCGTTTTATATTTTGTAAATACACTATTTATAAAAAACACACGAGGATTCTTTGTTTTCAGGAGAAAATGTGTATCTTGAAATTACATTTTACTTCCCTTTTCATTCGAGTTTAAAATTCTCCGCTTTAAGGTAATCTGAAATTAATTCAATTCCTTTCAATGAAATTGAGTCTTAACACCCTAAATAAAAATAGGCTACCTAGAGCTTGTACACTGAGATGATAATTATGGAATTGGTTTTTATTTTAGCCTTCGGTTGTGATATCGATTTTAGTATTTATAGGTGCAGAACGTCAGTTATACTTAATAAAGGTCATGTTAAGGACATAGAAATGTAGGAAAAGTTTGAAAATTTGCAACCATTATTCCAATCATACCAACAAATAATATAACTTGCTTAGATATAAAGTAATTAAATCATGTTTGGTAAAGATTATTCTTTCTAATTTTAATTCTTAAACATTTTAAAATAATGTTTGTCAAAATATTTTAGTAAATCTGTTCTGTTTTATTAATCATAGAAACTTAGTTTATGACTCATTGATGCTCATTTAGTATATACTTATAACAACTTATACTTTCAGGGATTCATTATAGTGAGCAATCCCTAAGGATCGTAACGGTATTAACACATTTTCCATGTAGTTTTGTTAGATACCTCTTCAATCTTTCCTGTCAAGTCTCCCTTGAGCAACTTTTGTTTATTTTTGACCCTGACGCTGTTAAAATATTACAGATTTTTGGTTCCGGATAATATGTTCTATTCTTCCTTTTATTTTTTAAGAGATAATGACGAAAAGGTTTTTCATCTTTTTCAACAACAAAACAAAATATAAGTTATTGTAAAATATTGGTCGAAATGAATGTGAAAAGTAACCCACAAAATAATTTATTAACATATAAAAATTAAAATTAAACTGTTTATTGAATTCAAAGCAGACCTTCATTTAGAAATTTATTTAAATATATTTTTGATTATGAACATTATTTAATGCCAAGTAGTACTGAGTCTTCAAACCACATTGGAGCCAATTTTGTAAATTAATGTGACCTGAGCTTCTAAAATACATATGTTAGGACTAGTGTATGACGTGTAAATCAAGTATATTCTATATTTTAAAAATAAAATCAATTTAAGTAATTCATTAATAATAAGTTTCCGGCACGAGCGAAGTGAGTGGAGATTTTTTAATGGATTACTATAATTGCCAACTAATTAGTAAATATATTTAGAAATAAACACGATAAATACAGAGCCAATGAGTTTTAAATTTTGCTCCTTTCATTAGACGATAAAGAAATTAATTTCAGTATATTATTTTACGTATACTAATCCTTATTTGAGGTATATAAGTCTCTACTGCAGTTTCAGGTTTATTGGCCCATCATCAGGAAAAACAAAACAAAACACAATTACATATACATGCACATTCACATACACAATGCACATTTCACTCCACGCGGAGGTCGTTTAAAGATTTAAATCATGTGAAAGATCCCCGTATTATACCGAGAACGTGGATGTCCAAACGGCGAGTCGACACTAGGGTCGGTTCTGTCCTTGTATATCATATCTGTATTATTAGACTTTGGAGATCCTTGTATCCGGATCAAAGTGTTGAACATCATATTTGACTTGAAAGAGATTTGGTCGTTTAATATTATATTGAAATCGCATTTCGTGGGTTTGTATATTTCGAATTCTTCCATGGCGTTTATAATTCGGTCTTTGTTGCAAATATGCAAGATTTCAAAGTTGTCATTGAAACTTGATTAGAAGATACTCTGTATGTAGATGCTCCTTAAATGTAATCTGGAAAGGACGTCCTGTCTGGCCTATGTTGTAACTAGAACATCGCTGCGTTTGATCTTGTATATGCCGTTTGAAATTGGGCGTTCATACTGATTCCAACTTGATGTTGTAGAATTGATTCATGTATTTTGCTTGTTCTGAATGTGATGATTACTCGGTCTCTTGTCATTATATTTCTCAGTGGATGGTTTAATATATTTCCGAATTCGCAGGACACGTATTTCGGTTTAGGACTGTTTGGTGAAGGTAATGGACATCTGTTTTTTGTTTCCAAACTAATTTGTCGATCGTGTTCACCTTCACCTTCACCAAACAGTCCTAAAAGATCAGTTTATTGTTGGCTAATAGATAAGTGTTTATGACTTGACGTAGTTAAACTACGGTATTTTACGTAATTTTATTTATTATACTACTATACTATTTATTATTTGTTATACTACAAAATGGAGCCTGTGTTTCGTGCATTAGTTTGCATTTATTAAGGTAAAATAAACTATTACAGTAGGATTAAGTTATGAAGAATCTATATATTGTGTTAACGTAGGACGTTGGTAGCGGTCAGTTTTATTAAAATATTAAAATATTTATACGTGTGGAAGATTGTGGAATAAACATATCTTATTATTACACAATTTTAATTATACGTGCAAAATTATTCTGTTAATATACGAGATTTATAAATTGAAAACTTATAAGTCACTTCAGTATGCACGTTTTGTTATCATAAATTAAAGTTAATTTAATAATCTGATTTTATTATAGTAGGATATATAATCAATACTATGTGAATTATTATTTGTTAACTATTCAAGTCTTTCAAATAGAAGTGTACTAAACAATTAATTAATTTCCATATTGATATTACAAAATAGGCTTTACTCATATTTAACTTCAGAAGTATTTATAGATATTCTCTATTTTCTATATTGTGAAAGTTGAATACGTTTTAATTAATAGTCAATACTATTTGTTGTGTTAAATTAAAACTGAAAATCCACCTGATGTAGACTCAGAACTTGAGTCGGAAGGAGTTAAACAAAATGTGAAATACAGAATTGTTATTGTTATATTAATTTATAAAAAAACGTAGCAACTACTCTTTAGTATTAATTATTTTACGTTAGGTAAAGCGTATCTCAGTTAGAATGCCAAGGATCTATCTGTATAAAATAATAAAAACGCTTGAGTCCTCCAGAATATAAAAATGATACCCATAAGCCTCATCACGTCCATTATAAGAATTGGTTTTACAGCTCCAAATATACCTCTGTCCAAAACCAGACGTTGTGTAAGAATTATTTTATACGTAAATCTTTCTAGACAATATCTGTCAAATGGGTGGAATAGTAAGAAAGGGTTTTAAAATTATAAAACACTCAAGAGTTCATTTTTAGTGAGAATTTTCTTTGCATCCCGATGATCCGATCTACATCTGCACTTTTAAAATCTATTATTGTGTTAGAACCCTTACTTTCGTATTAAATGTTGAGCTTGACTTATGAGTATATTTATACAGTATAACAAACACACAGAACACAATTCTCATAAAAAATACGCCTAAGTATCAGGCGCGTTTCAATGACAAGGTCGTTCTCTTCAGTGATACACGAGCTACACCAATCAAACTATAACTTACTTTCGTCTTTATTATCAGGATGCTCTTGATCATATTTAGTTCTTTTCAAATTCTGACGTAATTAGAGCAATTAAAAGCTAAGGTTTGTAAAGGTAAATTGTGTCCGTTACAAAAAACAATTTTTTTAGAACCCAGTAAATTTGTTCATCCTCTAAATTCTCTTCTGCCTTTCCTCCGATACTGTTATTTTTCTCTTTTTAATTTTCCCTACTGTCAGATTCCTCACCTCAGCTACTTTCTTCATCAACCAATCTCTGACGTCTTTTACCATTTCCGTTATTCACAACAGTTCTAGATTTATATCTTCTTTAATCCCCAGGATATGTGTCCTCCTGGGAAAACTGAAGTTACTTGACGATTCTCTCTCTGTTGATATTTTTAAGTGACTGTAAGGGATATTATTTTTTGTTCTTTTTTCCCTTTTATTTTTAGGGCGATGACCCCGAAAAACGTTTTTTCTTATAAAAATAAAGTAATAACAATTTAAATAAACTTACAAAAAGTCTGTTTTGTTCTAGAATTGAATTTTAGTTCTTTTATATTTTAGGCGTAAATTAAAAAATTCCAAACATATCGATTCAATATATACATTTCAAACAGATCTACCACAATAAAATTTGAAAACTGACGTGTTTTTTGTACAGTTGATACTAACCAATTCCGTCAACTTCCATAACCTAACCTAACCTAACCTAACCTAACCTAACCTAACCTAACCTAACCTAACCTAGCCTAACCTAACCTAACCTAACCTAACCTAACCTAACCTAACCTAACCTAACCTAACCTAACCTAACCTAACCTAACCTAACCTAACCTAACCTAACCTAACCTAACCTAACCTAACCTAACCTAACCTAACCTAACCTAACCTAACCTAACCTAACCTAACCTAACCTAACCTAACCTAACCTAACCTAACCTAACCTAACCTAACCTAACCTAACCTAACCTAACCTAACCAATTCCGCCAACTTCCAACCACCGTTTAGACATAGTAGGCCTTCCCTCCATCATTACACCAGTTGGAAAGAACTAAATTGCAAAGAATAAACCTTGTGTCTCGGGTGGGGTTTAAACTCACGATCTTAAGTGTTACTCTTGATTAGAAAAGATACCTTTAACCACTAATCTACTAGAACTCTTACCAGAATATTTACTTCTTAATTAATATTTAAGTATTAATATTCCTATTACTCTTGCAATTCCTGTATTGCATAATATATTAATACTATTTGACTTACAGTTTTAATCACATGGCCTAGAAAGTTTGTTTATTAAATCCTTTACAACACATAAAACGCTTATCAATGCTATAGGTCAAAATAAATTCAATAATATATTGAGTTCACAAAATACACAATTAAATTCCTTTAAATAATGTAATTCCGTGATATTAACAGCACAAATGTATTTAAATTTTACTAACAACTTTGATGACACTTATTTTATAGATTAATACATTTATTCACAAGGCCATCATAAATTTTCAACATGTGTTTCTTGTTGCTTCCTTGACTTTCTTCCGTCTTTATCCACTTTCCATTTTTATATTTGCCTTTTGATTGAGTTTTAGAATCTTCTCTCTGTTAAAATTGCAGATAACTTATATTGACATTGTTACAGTTGGAAAATCTTTAACGATACAATGTAAGGTACGTGATTTTGTAAAAATTATTTTCATGGATTTTGCTTGTAAGTGTGAGAATGTACAGTACAATCTCGTCCACTGTAACAACTTTCATGTCAAACTGCAGAAAAAGTATTAGCACTGATTACCCAAAAGCATATTGAAAAAATAGAAAAACTTCTCAAAAGTACTAATTCTGTGAGTGAACTTCCAACGGACAAATTAATCGTAAATATGACACATAAACTTACTACATCCATAATTAAAAAAGGACTGAATTTTGCCATAGCTCCAAGAAAAATACCAGTTGAAAAGATAATCAGTGGAATAGAAACGGCAATTAAAGGACTTCCATCCAACACTTCCGAAGAAACTAGACAAGATGTAATCTTGACATTTGTCAAGCCTTGAGAATAGACGTATGTAAATTGCCCGAAACGTCGGCTGTATTCAACGTGCAGACAATATTGACGATGTCGAACCCCGAGGAACAAGATCATAATGAACTTTCATGTCAATATAATTAAAACTTTACAGCTCAGTAGGTCAGTTAGAAATGGTCTGTTAAATAAATGCTCATAAAATTATATTTTTAAATAAATTCTTTTAATACAGACACAGTGAAACTAACGTAGGTGATGTGGAGTTTTGAAGATAAAGGAACTGTAGTTTATGTTTGTTCCATAATCTCGGATAAGAATAATGTAAGCCATTGTATAGGTGAATAAGTTACACCACAATCTTTACAACTTTAGTTGAAGTAAATGTAAAGTTTTTTAGCAGCCAAGTCATCCAATTTACCTCTTTCAATACAACTGAGGGAACATTAAGTTTCTCATTGTGTTTGTAAAATGAATGTTAGACTTATGGAATAAAATAACCTTGTAATACTGTAAAGGAAGGAAGTAGTTTTAAGGAGATGAAATATATTTATAAAATCACATATTATTTTTAATTTATATAAGGTGATAAAAATACAAAGTTTCAAAGGAATTTTATTAAATATAAATATACAAAGACAACTTGGGATATTATATTTCAGTTTTAAAAATGAGAATCAAAAGATAATTACTCTTATGGGAGGATTACAAGAAAATTTGTTGCGGTTTGCTTTAAAAAACGCTAATAACATAGTTGATGCCCAAACAGCCAAAACATGTAATTCAATTATAATCAAATTTGTGTTGATGATATATTTTTTGTCACACATCATGACTTTATTTTGTTATTTTCGGCAACAAACCCAAAATGTGGGGTTAAGTGTCATTAATAAATATTATTTGCCCATAATTGGTAATAAATTTAAAATCAATTTGATCGTTTAAATTTTAGTGAAATGTGAAGATTAGTGATGCAAATTCGTGCAAATAATAACAAGTAAAAAGACAAGGCCGTTAGGAAATATTTAAAAAAAACTGAATGTAAAATGTAGTTTTATAATATAATATATTATTTACTTACTCCGTCTTGTGGGTTGCTTTTAATTATATATTATGTTACGCGTTTTGAATCGTATGTTTCATCTTCAGATGTCACTCGTAAGAGGTCGTTAAAAACAATAAGAAATAATACAAACATCCCAAAATGTTCACACAAAAGCGACGAGATTGTGACCGGTACGCATTACGGGATTCAAGAAACTAAATTCTGTGGCTTGGAAACTAAATCTTTCAAAAATGTGTACTAAAAAAATGTCGTTTTAATCAAGTACGATTTATGTGAGGGAACATTTTATGGTACAGCAAAACAAGTTTAGGCTCTTGTTTAATTATTCTCAAGGTGACTTACAAAGTGCATTTTCACGTTTTCGTTGCCAACTATTTTACTCAAATTTTTGTTGACGATAGGTTTTCTTCGTTTTTCTGATTAGTGATTGAAAAAGTTAGTGCAATGTTTTTACATATGTATTTACTGGTTTTGTAGGTTGCAACGTTGCTCAATAGCTATTCTAGGTTTGCAAGAGATACAAATAAGCTGTGTTGTAGATAAACAGCTTCAAACAGCCGTTAATATAACTTATGTTTTATTAACAATAATATTCAATAAGTCTAGTTATAGTAAAATCTCATTTATGGGTCAAGTTAGGTTAAATTTTAATTTATAACAGAATTCTATTAGTTCAAAAAAAATTAACATTGAAAAACTGGATATGTTTTAAATGTAATCAAATAAAAATGGTGATCTACAGCTATTCAAATTTAAAAAAGACAAAATAGATATAATATATATTTAAATATATTAAACTTTAGAGAGATTTGGCTCAAGTTCTTACTACGCCAAGAAGTCTCGAGACCCCAAAAGGCCTATAAAAAAAATTTACTCAGTTAACGTCATGTATTCACATTTTAATTTTCAAGGACGGAAGTATATTTGGTAAAATAATTTTAACTCAAAATCTACTTATCAATTTTGATAAAATGTAAATTTTTAGCGCAAATCAATGTACCAATTTACAAATAAATAAAATTTTAGTTCGCTTTTAGTTGGAAAATAAATAATTAACTTTGAAATATGATTGTTTGTGGTTAGTATTTTTCATAGCCTATGATTCGTGAAAATGACTAACGTTAGAAATCTCAATTTTTCTACAAAGTTTCAATGAAATCCCGTAAACCAATTTGGAGACATTTGACTCTGGACAAATGGTTTTCAGAGTATTTTTCCTTTTTGGAAGATAAATAATAATGTGATGTTTTAGATTTTTTTTAGGAAGATAGGGAATTAATTTTGATTTGTTTCTGCTTTATTTTATTGGCTAGGGTGTGTGAAGTAAATATAGTGTTTCTTATTTACTATAGTGATGTAGATATTTATATTCGTTTATCACATTATTGGAATCTTTTTTTTTCTTTTTAATATTACTGCAAGTTTCTGTATATCAAAAAAACTTTTTTTTTAAAGGAAAAAAATCCATAAATTTTACCTACTATTAGGATTTATTTTGAATTAAATAAAAAAATGTACTGACACACCTAAGAATTTTTTTTCCTTACATGAAAAGCATGTAAAGATAAAAGTACACAGTTTTCAATATTTTATTTTTAGTTATGTACATCCCTGCAGCTCCATACTAAGAGTTTTCTGTGAAATGAAAGATGCTGGAGATAAAACATTACTATACTTTGGAAACACCTGGTTTCCAGTATCTGTACCTAGTGAAGAAACCATGAAACTTAGGGGTTCTGAAACTACGGGGTATAATAAGCAATCCGAATACATCTTTTGTATTATATAATTAATTGTCTGTGCCTAGTGTTAAGATATCAATCCCTTGACTAAGGATTAGTTCTGAAGGTTTATGGATTCTAAAACACGAGGTTTTTGTTCAATTTAATTCACTCCAAAGAGATAAGAGTGATTTTGATTTGCTTTTGCATTGTTTTTTAGTACATGTGTGTAATATATATTGCGCCTCTTATTTATGGTAATTTATATCGTATTTGTATAGTTATCGTTTAAAGTGAGAGAAAAGCGATTATGTTTGCTGCAAACATGTTACAATTAAACGTACATTGTACATATTATGACTTCATAAGCTATAAATGTGTCTATAAAAGTACGAATTATCCAATAAAATGTTGTAACTTACACCCTTAATGGATGAATATGTTGTAATACACCAGAAATAAAAACCACTCTTTTAAATAGCTGTCGAACAGCTCATATAAAATTCCATTACTTTTTAGTAGTTAAAGCAGATGTTATCGTCAGTTGCAAATAATTTATAGCCCAAGACATTGCCGGGTTATTAAAGTTAGAAATACGTGCTTATTGTCTGTGTTTTTTTATTATTATTATTAGAATTTATATGTTCAGCGAAATGTCTTGTTTCGATGTTTCTAGATTTGCTGTAATGTGTGCTTTATTTACGAAGTTGGAAAATCTTAAAACATTAATGAAAATAGATTTACTAATTGTTAATTTATTTAAAAAACATAATAATATACAAGTGTAGCTTGGAACATCACCAAGCAATTTATCCAAATCACTATAATATAAGGACACAAGGTAATGGGTGCCATCATGGTACCTACCCAGCCCCATAATTCAATTTTATACAAAAAAAAGATCCTCTAAATGTAATGCCAAACCGTTGGTATCTCGGTTTTGTGATAAATGTTGAATTGTGTTAGTAGATTTTTTCCCATTTTTTGTGATTTTAAGGTGAAAAATCATTGCCGTTATCATCGTCTGTATTAATAGATCAAGTGGTATTATCCATTATTAGAATAGTCGTTACAGTTTTCTGAATTTTGTAATTTGTTTATATTACTTTACTAAGGAGTCTCGTAGATTAAAAGACTCCACTTGCTTTGCTTGTGTGAGTGTCAAGGCTCTAGCGGAACTCGAAGGTGCACGTATTTAAAGGAGCCCCCACTCACTACACTCGTGTCCATGAATATGTTCTGCTGAATTCCTAACTACACTAATAATACATTATCTTGGGTAATCAGAGTTCAAAATTAGGTTTTTTATTAAAACTTCGTTATTTCTCGTTGTAGACAGGTCGGGTTGTTACTATTACAAACTGTTATCTATTTCAATATGATATAAGTTTAATAATCCTCGAGATATCAACAAAAACTATTTAAATTGGCCATTTTACGTTTAACGTAGAGCTATACTTTTATGTCTGCACGGTTAACTGCAGCAGTATATTTTCATTACTTTAAATTGTTAATATGCAACTCTATAGGAGAATAATTTAACAATATTTTCTTTATGCGAGTGATTAAAATTGTTTAAATACTAGTCTAATACTTTATTAGAAGATTTGGGTTGATGAGATATATTACAGACATTATTATTTCTTGTACTGTATATGAAAATTTTACTTTGTGTTAGAATTGCTTAACAATATAAAATGTATTTGAAGTACGATTAACAATATTTGTTTCATAATGAGGTAATAAATATGGCAGTAAGCACAAAAACATATAGCATATTTATTTCAAACACTTCATTAATTTGATTATATTTTGAGGAGTATAATTTGTAGTATTTTGTGCCACAAATTTTACTAATGCATTTCAAATAAAGCAACATTAAAAAGTTACAAAAATGTTTTGATCCGTAGTCCCTTAGTCAAAGACATTTTAGCAGGATATTAATGTTTATTTTTTATAAACTATTTAAATTAAAACAAATGATCCAAAATAAAGCTAATTTAATTAAACTAAGTTTTGTAATTTAGGTTATTTAGAACAATATAATAAGCCAAAAAATGTATGCCATTTAAAAAATACACTTTGTAGGATTAAAAATATAATATTTAAAGTAATAAAACTAACGAATTTTGTATGTAAACCTTATAATTTAGACAATTTTGTGTATTAAAAAACCAGGCGAATTTTCTTTCCATTTAATAATGCTCTGTGTATATATTTTAATAAAGCTCTCTATATTATTATTTAAAAGGTGAAGAATATTAAAAAACAATTTTTTTTTTAACTTTCAATTGTTAAATCAAATTTTTGATTATATTTGGTCAATTTAAGTAACAAAAATGAACCAACAAATGCATTAAAACTATTTATTTTACAGTATATTTTAAGTATAAGTGATATCTAACATAATTTGTAATCAATCAAGAAAATTCATATGGAGTATCATTATATTATATTGTATATTACAGTCCGAGACATATTAATTTGGGAAGTTTTTCTGCATTGTGGCTTCAAATAATCGTTTTAAATAACATAAAAAATAAACCAAATTTTATATATTAATTGTACGGAGTTTGGTATAAACTTGAACGTGATTAATTCGTAACAATTCAGCACAACTCCTTCATTGACATTGTGCAACGATTGGTGTTTATTTTGTTCTTAAATTTGCATTTTGAAATGTAATTATTAAGAAATAAATGCAAATACATGTTTAACCACAACGTTAGATGAACTGTGAATTGATTTACATAACTGTAGCATAACAATAACGTTTATTTAATAATGCTATGGTAATTGAATGATTTAGAGTAGGTGATATGAATATAGAAGGAATGAGTAGTTGAGAACAAATGACTAAATTAAAACCCCAATTTTTATTATTAGCCCACAACCACTTTTTGTTTTTACGACGGACAGAAAATGATCTTATCCTGTTTAAAGAATTTTAACCGGTTTAATCCTTGGCATAAATTCAGGATAACGCCTTCCTTGTGCACCGATTTGTTTTTAGTTTTGCATTGCTAAGTGTAATTTTGAAGAAATAAATGCAAATGAATGCAGAATAAAATTGTTTACCAACAAATTTTAAAAGATCTGTAATTTAATTTGCATGGTTGAGATATAACAATATTTGCTTATACATAATTCCGTGGTATATAATGAAATTGAGGGTTTTAAATTACTAATTTGTTTACTTAGAGAACCATTATAGTTCTATTTTCGAAATATTTTACTTAAATAATATTAAAATGTATTTTCCCCAACAGTAAAATTGTTTTGGATGCCTAACTATATCATTTTAAACACAAAATGCCATAAAACAATAAACATATTATAAAATATCATATTAAATAAAAATTTATAATAGAATTTTTGTATTTATAGAAATTCCATATATATATATATATATATATATATATCTATAATTTTCCTAACAAAATCGATTTAAAAAAAAGAAATAATAAACAATAAGAGCTTTAAAATTCTTTTTTTTTTTGTAAAACACCTGAAAACACTCAAATTAACTGCAGTCTTAAAAATAATTAAATAAATATTAAATTTTAATTTGCTGACTTAGAGATTCATTCTGGACCATTAAATATTTTACAATCTCACAAAAACATTATCAAATATATGTTTCTACTATTAAAGATAAATAATTTTGAAGTCGTTTTTCTAACCATTTTTGTAAACTTGAATGAATTTAGATATATTTTAAAGGGAAATAAAATATACATATCTGACGAAACTGAATGTATTAGAAATATTTCCCTCTTGTTTGATATTGAGTTCCCATGTTATATATTTGTATCGCCTTTAGGTACGATTAAATAAATACGATACAGTTCGGATGTTCTTTGATGTAAGACTACAGAAAGAAGAAAATATCATAAAATATATTAAGTTCTCCTTATAAACAGTTTGATGATGACGATGAATATTGGTTTGTGTTTGTTGAAGGATTATTTATAAAGTGTTTACATATAAATGTTTTCTAATAAAGTAAAATAAATTTCCTAAAAAGTCAAATTAGATTTTAAATCTAAATTATTCTCGTTCACACCTCTTTTTATACCGTAGAATTCTGATTGAAAAAAAAAGAAATTTAATATACAAATTCTTGTTATTTGGTTCGCACTCTCTTGGTATTGGTGGCACAGCTATCTTTTTGTTTACTCCATTCGTTCTAATCTGTTAGGACTGTTATACACTGCAATATTTATTGTATGTAAAAACTTTTTAACTAAAATCTATCAGATAAATTACAAATAAAAGTGTATTTTACCTTACCCAATATACGAAGTATAAGGTAAATTTTGTAATCGTAAATATTTCGACTTCGGTGTCGTTACTAATTTTAAAATTACATGACCTTGGGGAACGGTAAAAGTAATTTTTTACGAAGGCACGATAGCGGCCACAAAAATTAAGACATTAACGTTATAGGGACTACAAAAAGAACACATTTTAAACAGTTTTTTAATATATATATCAACTTATATTACACTAAATTAGATAACAATTTGCTGATTTTAATTCTGTTTTCTAATGGTATCAACCTGATATCTCTACGATGACAAACAGCGGAGTTATTGTCATAAATATAATTTAAAACTAACCTCCCAAGAAAATGTGATATTCGTATAGTTACGCAGGGTCCAATCACTGATACGAGCATAGTGAGAGGTTCAGCTTTGAAGCCTGCCAGGACCGACAAACTGACAGGAATGAAGCGAATGGAGATTTTTAATATAGATTTCGAGGTCCGTTAAGACGTAGCCGATGTAGTAATATAATTACGAGATTCAGAAAACCTGTCTCACAACAGATTTAAACAAACTTACTCTATTGGATAAGACCTCTTGATATAACAATGCAATTTGACATTTCATACAATGCATAAGAAACCAACTTTTTGACATTACATTTATAAGATTTACTTGATCCTTACACTTGGTAAAGTTCTCAAGCAGTCAAACGTTAAAGAAAAAACATTTTTCAGGATTTGTAAAACATGATTAAATACAAAACGTAATACTGCAACAAGTTTCATTGTTAATTTATTTCAACAGGACTTTTAAAAGATTAGTCCATCCTCATTACTGCCCTAAAGGCTTATTGTAGAGAGCTTTGTTCCTTGCTTAGACTGTCGCCAATTCAATTACACAGACAATTTATCACAACTTTTGTATTCTTGTTAGAGCATTTAATCCGATTTATAAATATAAAGTCATTTTAAATACTTAAACAACTTCTTTTATATCGAGATTTGTAAACGTATTACATTCAACTTATACACCAAATCTGCTACAATTTGGAACATATTTTCAAGTGATAAGTGCACCATCAGATCTTGAGAAAGATTGCACCAAACCTCGCAATCAAAACGTGTTTGATAGAATAAACCCAAACACAAGATCTTACAAAAATTACGTTTATTTAATCAAACGCATTTCAACGACAAACTTGCCATCCTCAGCAATATATGAGCTACAATAACTAAACTATAACTTACATTGATTTCTTAAACGTAATTTTTGTTTTCATTATTTATTATTTATTTTTTTCATAAGATGTATCTCTATGTGAGAGCGCACCCTTATATATTTTATTCATTACTTTATTATTTTAACATCTCGGTTATGATCAACTTATAAAAAAAGTATTAATAACTTTATCCCGTAACCATGAAATGTGAGCCAAAAAAAAAAACAGTGTCCAGTTGACAGCATTACTTCAATTCATTATCTATTTACATCTTTATAGAGGTTTAGCTTATACAGTTGTCACAATTAATATTTTTTTTTTTCACCGACACACAATGACGTATACACATAATGACGATGTAATGCATATTTATGTGGATGTAATACATACCATAAACTCCCTATTTACCTTTAAATTTTTATTACAGCAAATTCAATACATAAAACCCTTTTTTCAAATCTTTTATGTGAACTGCAATGAGAATGGTAAAATAGATTAACAAGGGGTTGTATGAATAACTACCGATATAAGCTGAGGTACTGTGTGAAGCTGTGTCTACATACATCAGTTAGACAAAGACAATGCCAGTATTAACTTAGTTCAACAATACACATGCAAGAACACTTCAAGAGCTTTTGTCATCTGTCATCTCAGAGCATTTGAGTTGAGTTTAATTGTTAGCACTGTCTTCTAGGAACTATCGTCAAATTTACTGGTTAGTGAATATAATGATGTGGAATACTAGAGTGTTTTGGAAGATGTTAGATTCGTGTAATTTAGTATTAATATTTTAGTTAGTCCGCATTAATTTGAACATTTTAATAAAATAAATATTATTATAAGCATGATTATTGTAAAAACGCAGGTAGCCATTCTGTACAGAGAATTAAAATAGATCTGTTGCGGAATATATATAAATTCCTCATTTATGTGTGGGTCAAGCATTATTCACAATGTTGGTTGTAGTAGTGATCTGGAAGTGAAATTATTGCGACCTCTAGAGATTGTGTGTGTCACCCCACCCCATACTTCTGCTTAACCGGTATATCCCACAAAAAGTAGCCAGAACTGCCTTAGGATGTGCAGTTAAGAAGGAGGTGAATGGTAGATGTCTCCTATACACCAATCTGATACCTTCTTAGACGAGCCTTTATGCATTATTTACCGGATTTGATTAATAAATTGTGGGGTTAATAAATTTTGGACTTTTCCCATTATTATTGTACATAAAATCTATTACGCCACGTTTCGGGTGGATACATCAACTGGCGTTATCAAGTGATAAACCCAAAACCTAAAAAACATTAAAAGAACATATTATGTAGTCCATTAACGTAAGGTCATGTTTGAAACTAAAACCTAACATATGAAAGGAATCCAGAAGTTGAACAGGGTTTGTTAGTTGTTTGTTACAGTTTGTTAGTTGACCAGAGCCGACCATCATACCAACAAGGAGTTTGTGGTTATTTATTAGATTACTGGTTTTAATTTTAATTCCTAGAATGGCCTTAGGCCACTAGGCCATGTATACGTTTTTCATTTTCCTTTTGTTAGAAATTTATCACTTGAAAACGAGAGTTGATTCATACTCTTGAAACGTCGTTGTTTAGTTTTAATATTAAAACAACATATATTATTTTATAAACATGGTTTTGTATAAACATTTACTAAAAAACAGTATATAAATTACAACCTGTTACAACTGGCACAGATTGTTCACACATGGAAAACCATGAAAAGCTTTTAAAAGAATCTAATCGGACAAACATAAATGCGTTTCTGATGTTAGCATAGAAATTAAATCAGTGGAAATCAATAAAGTTAAAATTTTGTTAGCTCAAACCTTTGTACATATTCTCCTAAATTCCATAAAAATAAAACTCCATTTTGCCGTAAACGTTTGTGTCTTAGATTCGTATCTTTTCCAACTTTAAGAGATATCTATACGTATTTATAAATGTACTCTGTATGTTTATCTACATAATTCTCCTTTGTAAGGTATTTTTACATAATTATATAGATACATAGGAAAGGATGAAGGTGAACGTTTTTTATTATACTACTTAAAATGAGTAGTTCTTTACTGAACTTTGTATAAACTGAAATTAATTGTGATTAATGATTTTTGAATTTAAGATGTGATATATATACAAAGAATTTATAGTTTACTTAAATTGTCAATCAATCATTACGCTTTTGTCAAGTATGTTAAAATGTATTAACTTCACTGTAATATGTATTTTTAAATGACATTCATATGCATTTCTAATTTAACTCTTTTAAGGGCCATATAAATTTATTTTTAATCATATATGAGCCAGTGGTGTTTATCAAGAAATGTTTATTTTTATTTTTTTTGTTTTGCTTTTTAATCATAGAGACTTTTTAAATCAAGTACATATTTTAAAATTATATTAATGGTTTTAAGACTCCTTTCCTTTTAATTCCGCAAAAAAAATTGAGATTTAGACCCCAAGTTAAAGTTTATGAAGTATTGTATTTTCGTCGATAATAAATCAGTCCAAAGTTTTAAGGAAATTAAGTATAATGGCTTCAAAATTGATTGCAAGATTTGATTCAGATGTCAAAAAATAGAACAAAAATATCACACACACACACACACACACACACACATACACACACACACACACACACACACACACACACACACACACACACACACACACACACACACACACACACACACACACACACACACACACACACACACACACACACACACACCCCACCACACACACATATTTATATATTTGAACAAAACACAAAGTTGTGTTTTGAGAATCATAATCTGTATTCATTCAATAGTCATCTTTGCCAATCGCTAATAAATGAAATATTTTCAATCATAATTTTTTAATTAGGTATGAACTTTAAACTCTAAAATAATGATGACGAAGAACTGATTTACTTTAGATGAAAACATAAAAAACACTCCCCCCCGCTTCAATCTAATCTATTTTATTTGTTCCGCCATTGAGATCCTACAGTAATAAGGCTGTTAAAAATCGTTCATTAAAGTACCGTCGCTAATAACATTTTCTAAAACACTAGACATATTTACTGTTTTTGTATGAGGTAGGGTATTTCGGAAATGTTAAGAAAAAATAATACATAAGTTTTTGTTGGCTGAAGCCATAACTTCTCCATAAGTAGTTTGGTCACCAATAATTATAAACAGATAATAGTCGTGGCAATTATTATAACTTCAATTACAATTAGTGGTCTAATATGTTTGTATGAAGTTTTGTCACAAATAATACATGTATTCAACGGTAAAGTTCCATTGTATGGTTTACAATAATAAAACTATGAATTATCAGTTACAGTTTGATTATATCGTGTATAAATGAAGATGGCGACATTGTCGTTGAAACGCGTTTGATTTATGTAAAGTATAATTTGTTATATTATTCTAAAACACCTCACAAGTTAAGCTCTATATTTATTTATACAATCAACTTTTGAAAATTTTCACCTATTTTGCTTAGTTGTCTCCCTGAAGTGTGTTCCTTTTTGTGAATTTTAGTAATTTCAATGAGTTAGATGATCGATTACTGGGGATTAAACATGCAAATAAAACTAAAAATTAATAATCTCATAATTAATCTTGCCTCAGTGATAATAGCCCCGTAATTGGCCTAGATTCTAGTCAGACAGTTATCAATCGGATAACATTGAGATCTCGGCACCGTAATTCTAACTTTTGCGTTGCCAAAAGTAAATCCCCACTTTACCTCATGATGCTTCTTTCTTTACCTTCTTCCCTTCTTTACCCTAATTCTTCTAAGATGGGGAATTCCCATCTATAGAAGCTGTTCAACTCCACTCACAACTCTTTAGAGAAGTAAAGCACACGAAAGGGACGGTATCTCATGTATATCAATCTGGTACTCTCCTGGACTTCTATCCTTTTGGTGCATTACTGTGCCGTATACGCTTTTGAAGTGTCCTCCCACTCTTGGCGGAATCTGCAGGTTCCATCATTCTCATTGGGTCATCTACACCACCACGTTGTCCTAGTGGCGGGAGGGACTAGTTCCTTTTCGTTTGTTTTTGAAGCATTTCTAGCCTGTCTTTTCCTCTTCATTGCTGCTTCTTCTAACAGGTGAGTGATTCCTCCTAAGTGCGCAGTTTGATCTTTTTCTAATAAAATTATTACCTCCGCCTTATTAAGGAAATCTCGACAAAGCTGAAGACTACCCATGCTGATAGTTTTCATGGAGATCGTGCTGAAGTTTATCATCACATTGATTTGCGGTGACAACCCCCACAACTTTGTTATTTTTTATTCCTCTGTCATGTTCTTCCCACGACCAGCTAGGAATATGATAATCTACCCGACCAGAGCATCGCTTGGTCTACTATATATCCCACAGGCTCTGTACATTACTTATTTTGTATGGTTTACACCACCAGCACCTGTTACTTTACACTTAGGTTTGGGCTGAACAAAAAAGACAAATGTGATGGGAGGATGATGATATAATAGAGAAGCTTACGATGAAAAGGAGCCGACAGACAAGAAAAATACACCTGCACGAGAATGGGAAGAAGTGCAGTGTATAGGAAAGTTCACAGAACAACGGCAAGAACGGGATCTGAAGAGGCTGTTTGCAGTGGTTTATCACTGGTCGCTGGTTTAGCAAACCCCCAAGACTTCCTCAAAATGCTTGTTCAACTAATTTGTTTAATCTTCATGAGAATTGTGTGAAAACGCTAACAATTATACCAATTGGGAACTCCTATGTTTAAAGTTAATAAAATGTTTTTTTTTTTTTTTTTTTTTTTTTTTTTTTAAATAGCATTCATTTGCTTTATATAAAAAATAAATAATACATTCTGAAATAATTTTTTTTTTACTTATTATATACAATGTCAAGTGTTACTAAAAACCTTCTCTACTGATTACCAGAATGTAAGAATTTGACAAATCACTTAACTAAAACAAGAAACCTTTTTGTTTTATTACACTCTACTGCATACGTCACATAAAGTAGATGGTTTTTCTTACTCCACACAGAGAATACTATTATTTCCACAGAAGAAATGATTTATACTTGACATTTCTAGGTTATGTGTTTATGAAAGGAAAACTTATAAAATAGCGCGGATAAATTGTTTTTATGCATACAACAGTACAGATGTACGTTAGTTGTATAACTTTAGTAAAATGGATTTAATAAAAATATGAAGGAACGTGTAAGCTTTAACAAACTTGGGAAATTTTAACTTTAAAAGTTTATCTGTCGTTGTATTAATGGGAAATTTATTAATTAGTATTAAATTTGAGATAGAATAAAGAAAATTATTAAGCGAAGGGTCTGAAAATGAGCAGGTAAGAAGTTGAAACGGAAAAGAAAGAGAATTTATTGATAACTGGAGTGGAGACGATAGTTTTAGTTGAAATTGATGAAGGAATAAACAAAGATAGAAACTTGACCGTACATTTATCTTATTTTTATGAGATAAAGAAATGATATTAAATATGGTAAAAGGATCATAGCTGGGATCAGATTTTATTTCGCCAATTTTGAGCTTCTGAAATCAAAACTGTACAAAACCCTAGTTAGACCAATTATAACTTGGAAGTGTGAAACATATCAGCTACTGATGAGAATACTTTCGTATATTTGAGAGAAAAATTATTGCAAGGATATATGGCTCCTTAAGAGTGGAAGAAAGATACAAAGATACAAGGAAACAAACTAATTGAAGATATGTTTTAAGAGAACGACGTAGTGAGATTTGTAAAGTCCTGGCGACTGTTGTGATTAGGGTGTTGTAAAAGTATAGGTGGAGATCAAATAATTAAAAACGTAGAAAGAAAAAAATAGTAGAAAGAAGAGTTGAGGAAGCACAAGATAAAGGTCAATACGGGATGTAGAGGAATATGATCACGGAAGATGGTGGACGAAGATAGTTTATAGAGAGGAATGAAAAGAAATTATGAAGGAGGCTAAAAACCATCCTTGAAAGTATATAGGGTACTTATATATATATATATATATATATATATATATATATATATATAGGGTACTAGCAGAGAGTGTAATACTGAATGAAGTGAAGAGAGAGAGTTAAAGAATATTGTACTACTATCAACGAATCAATTGTGGTCTGAGCATTTAATTATACAAAAAATGATCATTTTTCAGCCTCGTGTTTTACTAATAATACTTAATTTTTTTTAGATAAGACAAATGCAAACTTAAATTATTATCTATTATTTGGTTGTATGTCATATCATTTATGTCATATTTTCCATTTTAAATGTATAATAGAATATTCATTATATAATTTAAATGCGTCAAACCCTTTGAATCATTTGTTTGGGCTACAACGATATTTCTAAAATAAATTAACAAGGGTTATATAACCTTATAACTGCCGATATAAACTGAAGTACTTTGTGAAGCTGTGTCTACATATAGCAGTTAGACAAAGACAATGCCAATATTAACTCAGTTTAAGAATGAACATGCAAGAACACTTCAAGAGCTTTTGTCAGCTGTCATTCTCAGAGCAGAATTGAGTTTAATTGTTAACTCTTGGAAATATTCATCAAATGTAGTGTTTAATTAATTTAATAATGTAGAATGGAGTGACATAGTGTCAACGAATATTTTAAGTAAGATTTCTTTTTAATATTTCAGATAGATGATGTTAAAATGAACATCTTTTGTAATATTCATTACTAATATAAAGATGATGATTTTAAAACAATTTTTACTTTTAAGGACAGAAGATAACCTCCAGAGAGCGTGAAAAAAGGTGCTGATTTAATATCATTTCTTTCTCTTGTTACCAAATGAAAAGAGAGACAAATAAAATTATTCTTTTTTCGTAATAATATTTATTTTTTATAGTCACAGTAAAAAGAGTTGTAAAACCCCAATTAATATATAACCTCGAGGAAATAAATAAAACTGCATTCATTTAAATATTCTGAGTATAATATTAAAAAAAATTAAGATATTTAAAATCATAAAATGAGAAAACTTCGAATGAATAAAAAGTTAAGTCAGCAAGCGAATAAATTACGAGTCTTCCCTTGGAAATAACATTATTTTACTGATCATCCTGATAAAATAATTTATTGCACAATGAAATTCTGTTTCGATTTATTATTTTTTAAACCAAAAATCTCTTGGTAAGTATTTCGATAAATTAATACTACTTTCTACTTATTATGAATAGTTATGATCAAATGATATCCAGTTAGGGTAAAATACAATAAATAGAAGGGTGGAAATATTCCTAGAGGGGGTGGGAACTCATTCTAGACACAACCACTAAACCAAGGAAGGGCTGACACATCACTAATTAACTAACCAGCTCACATGAATGATTAACTCTAATTAAGAATTACTTATAAATTAAGACAAACACTTAGGACGCTAGTGGTCGACATACGATATTTTAGGCCAAATACGAGCGCTAGACTGATATTTAGGTAATACCGATAAATATTATTTTAACAGAGTGCACGTACAAATTACCACATTGTCTTTGGATCTTTCAATAACCTCTTGGGGGGGATATTAATATTAGGACAAAGAAACAAGTACACTGCCAAATATATTGTTATAAATTCCAAAGCTGTCTGTACACTGGTGTTGCACGTCATTTGATTAACTCCCCATTCGGAAACGCCTGTGGGGAGTATTATTTAGTTTAAATTACCTATTGGCTCCTGCACTTTATACCCGTAGGCAAGTCGCAGTACACAAGTAGATTCTCATAAAAACACAAACACGTGACACGGAAGATATACCCCGGGTCTTGTCTGTTTTCAGTGCTCCGAAAGTTTGAGTCATTGATTATAAATTTGGATGAAACCAGTATATGTAATTTTGAGAAATTAAGTCTTTTTTATAACAACTCCAAGATTGATTTTTGATTCTTTAACGATAAAACAGGAATCTATGAATCACGTTCTGTTTGGTTCCTTAGAAGCTACACTTGAACGAAATTACACTCCTTAGAACTACAGTATTGCTTAAATTTCATTCTTGGAGCAAAAATCAGAGCGTTATTTTTGGAACGTATTTTTAGATTGAGATTTCTTCTTATTTTATCCTTGGTTTCAGTTTCTGAAATATTGAGGTGTAATTTTGAATCGTGAGCTAAATACGAAAATATTATTTATGTCAGTAAACGTTCTATAGTCTCAGATTCCGTTGATTCTATGAGATATATTGCAATAATATTTGATATTATTGGATTATAATAAATTTAGTATAAGAGAAGAGTTGAGTACAAATGATGTTTGCGTAAGCACTGTCTTCTTTCATTTCATTCCGTACACTCCGTTACAAAACTTACTTCAGATGATTACCATGTTAAGGATAGCAGTTTGGAACATCTTCATAGTGACAGGGATGGATTAGATTAGATTGCAGCAAACTGTTTTTATGTTTTCCGTCTTTGAGAGTTCTGAATACATTTTCTTTTTCTTTAAAGGTAAAAAACCTCTCTATAACCTTTTAAACTTTTAAATTAGAACTTTTAATATTCTAATAGCGTCAGGATTTGAAGAGAACAAAAGTTGGTCAAGAGGAACTTAGTAAGGAATATGAATGGGAGAAATTATCCCAAGACTACATGAAAATATTGTAAATCCAGGTGGGATCCGTTGTGTTGTCCACGCCTGTACTCGTTGCAGTGAGCCTCTGAGGTTTTAATTGAATCTTAGTCAATTTAATAGTTTAGTTATTCAAAGAATATGATTAATACTAGAAGAATGTTTTTAAGGCAGCCAGTTTATCCGCAGGTCCTTCTTATATATGTCTTACGTTAGCCGATAATTCCTTATAATGTAAATAAAAAGATGTATAAAATGTGTGAAATAGAAGAAATTATCAGAGAACAAATGTAAAACTTTAAATGGATACAAATTTTAGACTGCAAAAAAACCTATTCTCCGATTTCGTATGACATGTTTATGAAGTATGGTTTTAATAATATAAAATAGAACCCATTTTTTCCACCAAAGTATTTTTGGCCAATATTTTCCAAAATTGTGTTTTGTGTTTGTGTCCGGAAATTGTGTTTGTAACGAAATCGAACAAAAATTACTTCTATTAGAGCGGTAAAACACTTGAATCAACCTCAAAACACATTTTGGAGGACATTGATCGTGCCCAGTTCATGATTTCAAGTCTAGACGTTTTATGAATCAAGTAAGGTAGTTTATATTCTCAATGAAATTTCAAATAATACTCAGAAAAAATCTGGAGAATGAATCCAAAGAGACTTTTGGTTAAACGTTATAGCAACCTAGAGGCTTAAAATCAGAGCTTGCCCCGAGCAAGTAATAATTCTCTTACGACAAGCCTTGTGATTTGTGCAACTTGGTTCAGAGAGGGTGGACATAATGGAGTGCTACTTCTTACTTTCACCCTAAATCGATAGTTAACTGATGGGTCAATAAATCGATATGAGTTTATCTCGAAGCAATTATTTATATCCCATATACAAAGTTCAAGAAAGCAATTTTTAATTGCCATCTGTTTTCTGTACAGAATTCTACGGCACAAACAATTTTATATGTTTTGATTAACTATTAAAGGACAGGAATCTTACTACTTATTTGTCACCCAACTCTGTACTTGGTTCCTAGGGATAGTCTGTTTTTTTCCCAGCATTTTCGTGTATCAATTTTGGTAAACATATATTTGTTTTATTACATTTCTTACAATAGAGTTGTTCTTTAGTTTATTTTTGTTTCAGGCCAGCGCGAATATAAGAACCAGTACAAAGGAGTATTGGTCAAAGACCTAATACAACCAGCACCGCATAAAACTTTCCTTCAATCTTTGGTGGGAGAAGGAAAGTTACTTTATAAGTAAATGTGGTTCCTTACCTAATATTAATTTAAAACTTCCGAACTATTGTGTACTGGCTTTATAATTATAGAGCATTTTTTATGTATTCTGCCTCGAGAAGATGTTAAAGATCACTTCTGAGCATAACTACAATTTGTATTCCATTAAAAAATAATTATAATTTTTTTAACATAATACGACAGTCTTATTGCATTATAAATGAAAATGAATGGTTTATTATTTATAACCTTAGATCAAACTATATAAAAGTGTCATACGATCTGGACAAGGTTCCTTTGTTATTTACATCTCCATTTTTATGATTCGTACATTTTGAGAACGTCAGTATGAGGTTTATAATAAATGTACTGAATATTGGGCAGATAAGGTACATTACGTATCCGACTTTTCTGGATATCGTACTAGTCCATTTCTTGTGTGTGAAGGTGAAGGTCCTATAGTCTTAAAAACAGTAAAATAAACCACTAATCCTGTAATATAAGAGAACAAGAATTTATAAAGAAATATCTGATAGAAATAAGAGGGATCTAGCTTAAGACTATATGTGATGACGAAAAGAGAAGTAATTGTCCAATGTAAAACGTATTAAAAAAAATAACGTATAAGCTAGCGAGGGATATAAAAACGGCACACAGTTCATTCTAAAAACACTTTTTTTACATCAGGTAACCTCAAAACAGATATCTGTAAACAGCCCAAAAATTGACAAAACACATTTGAAAATCAGCACTATTAAAAGATGTACGAAAAACTTTCTTTGATCTATTTACAGAGTCAGAATAAAAAAAATAAAAAAAACCTAATGTAGATTTTTAAATTGAAACTTTAGGTCAAAATATATAAATATCACATGTTTTATTAGTAGGAAGAAAGATGGAGGAAGGGTGGAAATCAGGCAGAAGTTTGAACATGTGACAAAGTAACCACAGCTGCTTTGACACAACACAAGCCTATGGTTGTGGAGTTGGAATATTTACACAGAGTTTTGTCTTGAGATGAAACTAATCCCTCTACCACAAGACAGAAATGTTCCACTTACAACTTTCAATTTTAGAAAAAGGATGTTATAAATTACTGTACAATACATATATAAATAATTGTAGCATTGATAAAATTTAAGAATATTTTCATTTGTAGCTCTCTTTATATAAAAAAACAAAATGCTTATTGATATTATCCATTAGAGTATTTTCCATGTTGATCCGTCATGATATCCCTCAAAATATCTGTTTTTAAATTTTGGCCATAGAACGTTATAAAAACCGAAATTTCACAAAATCAACTCAACCAATTAAAATTTTAGTGAAATATCGGTGTGCCAAGTCGGTGTGAAAAAATTTCAAATAACTCGAAGATACCGTTAAGTTTCTTTTGATTTATAAAAAACTAAAACGAATATTGACTGCTTATCTACTTAAACTTGACTTAGTTTTATAAGTTTGTCCTTATAACGAGTTTATGAAAAAGTTATCCAGAAAAGTCGGATACGTAATGTACCTTATCTGCCCAATATTCAGTACATTCATTATAAATATCATACTGACGTTATCAAAATGTACAAATCACAAAAATGGAGATGTAAATTACAAAGGAACCTAGTCCAGATCGTATGACACTTTTATATAGTTTGATCTAAGGTAATAAATAATAAACCATTCATTTTCATTTATAATGCAATAACACTGTCGTATTATAATATAAAATTTATAATTATTTTTAAATGAAATACAAATTGTAGTTATGCTCAGAAGTGATCTTTAACATCTACTAGGGGTAGTATACATAAACAAATGCTCTATAATTATAAAGACAGTACACAATAGTTCGGAAATTTTAAATTAAAATTAGGTAAGGAATCACACTTACTTATGAAGTAACTTTACTTCTCCCACCAAGGACTGAAGGAAAGTTTTATGCGGTTCTGGTGGTGTTAGGTCTTTGATCAAAACACCTTTGTACTGGTTCTTATAACCACGTTCGTCTGAAACAAAAATAAATTAGAAATGTAATAGAACAATAATTATAGATTGATCAAAATTGCTACACGAAAATGCTGGAAAAAACAAAGACAATCCCTAGTTATGATTTAGTTGTGTTAAACAAATATTTTTCACTCAATAAAATGTCCGTAATAACGGAAAGGTATGATAGTAACGAAGTTAAAAACTCCTAAAATAGTGTCTGTTTCATTCAATGCGCCTTAGAATAAAATAATGAATTTGGTTTCTATGGAAGCGAAATAGTTGTCTATTTTCGCTAATTGTTGCATTAAACAAAATAAATAAATAAAAATGTTAGGTAAACTAGTTATATATTAAAGCCTAAGCTTACTTCTTTTATGAAATAAACCCAGTAGATAAGTCGTATCTGATTAATATTTAGTTTTAATAATGGCGGTTAAGTTTCATTTGTTTTTCTAATTATCCCTCAACTGTAATTATTTTCTTTTACTTAAGATTTGGCACACTCATTTTGGTAATGATTCTTTACGTACTGCGTCAACATTGCACCTCACGGTGTTGGCCCCCTATAACCGGTGGTAGGCTATCCTATCTCATGTAGGTGGGGAACGAGGGCCACCCTTCGTATATGATGTGAGGTAAGATATCGCGTGAGGGACCTGACGGCTACTCATTACCCGTTGCTTGGGGTACCTTTCTAGGAGAAGGGAGTCTTCTAGAAATCGGGACGTGCAAGGCCATAGAAAAGTTAAAAAAAATATATTTAAAGTTTTTACTGTTGAAAATTTTGAAATTTGTAAATTTAAAAAAATGTTTACTAGAGATTAAATATTTTCCTTTTTTTTTTTTTAAAGGGAACCAAATAAATATAAATAAATAAAGTTTTTATTATTTTTTCTCTAGCTTAAAGGATAACTGAGTTATCATCAAAGAAACATCGGTAATTGGTTACAACATCCAAGATTAGCATACAATCAGTTTTTTTTCCTACAAATTTTCCTGTAGTTTAAGGGACAACTGAGTTGCCGACACACTAAATAATAATATCTAATAACTAATATCATAAATTTCTGTGTTTTGTAGTATTGAGTAATGCATCTATTTTGAAACAGGGCTGCCATTTTGAAGAACTCCTCTACTTTTTTCATACAGATATTGCTTTCTATTAGTTTAAAAAAAAATTACATTTCCATTGAAAACAAAATGAATTCATTGTTCCAAATATGATTCACCACTATTATTGGGTGTATTTAATTACCAAGAATTAATTTTTTCAGTTTTTTTGATAATTCAATTACTCTTTAAACTTTATAATTAATAAAATTTTATTTTATTTTCAGTTAAAAAAGGAAAATATTTTGTCTTGTAAATAACTAACTGTCTCAGAGTTATTAGACATTAAAAAGATTTAATAGCCGCCATTTTGAAATAAGTAAAGAAAATTGGTTGATTATGTTTCTCAAAATTGGCCTTTATAACACTAAATTGCATGGAAAATTTAAACGCTATATTATTTAGTGTTAAAAAGATATGATTTTTTAAAACATAACATGCTCGCTAGAAATAGAACTAAACATTTTAGGAAATATGTTTATATAAACTTTTTCATGTGTTTTATTGTGATAAATAAGGTCCTGCATTTATAAAACGTATTTAAATTATTATATTAAAACATAAATATACATTCAAGAAAATTAGAACAACAAGTCTAAGATGTAATTAAAATAGTGTCAACAGAGAAATGTAACTTTTAAATTGGATCTGCCTGTTAAATGTTTTTTAAATTTACACCGTAAGAGACATAATAGAAAATAAATATTAGCAACTCTACAAAGATGGTTTGATAGATGAAAGTAAATAATAAAATTGCTATCTGTAGATGGATACAATAACATCCTCATTTGGGGTCCTTCCCATGCTAAGAAGCTAATTAGTGATATATTTTTTAAAATTTCGGTAGTTTATAGTTTTGAAACATTCTTAAACTATCAGAGTGATTTTTAAAAAACTTGTTCTACTTGTTGTGAATTGGTATTAGAGAAATTTTCTAAGTATATAAAAAGTGGTATCTTCTCGGTTTTGAAAGTTAAAAAGTACGGTTTAAATCATTTTATAAAGAACAGTTCTTAAGATTTAGAAACAATTTGACTCATCCATTATTAAAACAATGAATGCAAATAGTCGGTCTCTAAAGTAATATATATGAATTCAATTGAGCAATTTTCGATTCATCTTGGCATTCTGATCTTCCAAATTTACATTTCTTTGACTCAAGAAATTTTATAAAATATATTTCCTTACTTATTGCTGCGTCTTTCTGGAACGCTCTGCACGTTTTAAATTTAAGAATGTGAATATAAAGTAAGTTGTTAGAGATTTGATACTCACTATTGGTTGATCTTTCTGCAGCATTAGAATATTATGGGTTTAGAATGATTACTAATTTACTTTTAATTCATTGGAAAGTGAGAAAAACGCTTTCGAATTTAATGGTGAGCAAAACTAAAAATGTTGTTTAATCATTATCTCAACCTGATGTAAAAAGTTTTAAACATACTATTTACAGCTTTTATAATTCTAGATATTGTAAAGTTGAATATGATTTTATGTTTTAAAAAAAAAGATTACATTGAAAAACTAAAGAAAGAAATTAACAATATTTTCAGTTTAAAACAACCCTGTTTAATTCTGAAAGGTATTTTCTTCAAATTAGTAAAGTGTAGAAAAAATTGTTCAAAGTTTGTGACTCAAAAATCAGGTTGAATTAATATTAAAAAAATAATAATATTAACAAAAAATATTGGAAACATTCATTTCCCATCTAAATTGTTACAAAAGAAAATCAAAAATGTAAAAAAATAAAATAAATATAATGTATTGTAAGCTGTGAACTTTTTTCTAATTTTAAAAATGCATATTAAAGCAAGCAAGAAAATAAATAAATCATAATTATATATTGAGATCCAAAAATAACTAAATTTATTTATTCCACTTTGATTGTTTCCCAAAACTAATCATCATTAATAACTACACTTCATCATCTCATTAAATGTTGTCACTGTCATTTTAATTCTACATCAACAATCAATCAATTAACCAACGCCTCGGGAATTTATAGATTGGCGAAGAGCAAATATTTACCTTATTTGTAGATAAAAAGATTTATACAGGACATCAGGATGAGCTGTTAAGTTGACTGATAATATCATTTTCAAATAAAAATGAAAAATTAATAAATTTCTAGGTAATTTTAAAATTATAAATTCATTTTAATCTAATATTTATATATTAAGTAAAAACGATTTTATGAAATGAATTCTACAATCTTATCGTTTACAAATTAAGCAAAGGTAATTTAATTTGCAGAGTTGTTGTTAAAGACAAATGTCTTTATAATTACAAAGGGAGGAAATGAGTGTTTATTTGAAGATCAGTTTTCCATTTACTGACTTAGCAGTTTTGTTCACAAGGTCGTAATAATTATTGTGTTTGTCTTAATTTGCAAAATAATTTTGTGATTAGAATACAGTTGTAGAATAATGCACCTATATAATTCACACAGAATGGAATTAATTCGTCCATGGATAAGAATAATTCATCTCAGTGAAGTTGATAAAATAAAACTGTTATAATAATTTTTTTCCTCATAAACGAAAATTCAATATTAAATCAATTAATTTAAGGAATTCATTTTTAAAGAATGGCTTTTTGTGTTTTTTTAAATATTTTTTTTAGTTAAAATGTCTCTTAATATATTGAATTAAACTTAAATTTTACCCCGTATACGAACTATTAGTGTAAGTTTTGTAATCGAAAAAAATGAACTATTTTTTGACTGAACTTTACGTTTCTTGGCCTCAGGAATCCGAAATATGTTATCATTGTCGTCTATAAAACAAGAAAGCGGCTATGGAAATTAAGATAGGACGATGCAATATTTTTATAGGGACTATATTGTGCCCTATTGAAATTCAGATAAAAATCTAATCGAAGAGTTTTCTGTAATATCTGTTAATCAACGTAAAGCACATTAATGTAGATAACAATTTAAAATTATAATTCTGCATTTAACAGTAGCCTACTAACCTATCATCTCTCTATGATGGAAAATGTTAAGTCCATAGTTAAAGATTTTATTTATAAACCTAACCTAACCTAACCTAAACCTAACCTCACAAGCAAATGTGATATTTGTATAGCACAAGATCAGACAGAGCCGAGTTACCATCACATTACATTGAGTCGAAGCTTCATCAAATAAGTACACCTTCGAGGACTGCAAGGTTAGGCTAGACAAGGTTAGGTTAGGTTATGGTTATGTTAGGTTAGGTTAGGTTAGGTTAGGTTAGGTTATGGTTAGGTAAGGTTATGGTTAGGTTAAGCGAATAGATACAGTTTATATACATCTACGATTCGCGTTAGAACCTAGTTAATATCAAGAAAGTAGTGATATATAGGCCTACAATTACGTTGTTCAGAAACCTGTGCATCATTTGTTTTAATCAACGTTGAAACTGTGCATACCAATACCATTTAACATTTCCTACAAATCCGAAGGAAAAAAACTTTTGAGTATTAAATTTGGAGGATTTGTATGTATTATATTATATGATGGAATTGGGTCAGTACTATGATTACGGCTATCAACTGGTCTTCGGAATTTTATAACTTTTATAGATTAGCCCTATATGGATGTATTCAAATGATTAAATCTGTTATAAAGAGTAGCAAAGGTGTGCAATTTAAACAGACAATTTAACTGTATAATCCAGTTAATACAAACGTTAAATATATTATTGTAACACAGATTAAAGCAAAATATAAATAAACTATATTATTACAATACATCTACACCAGGAAGTGTTTGAGCGAGGAATTACTGTAAATAAGGACAATTTCAATTTCACTTACATTTACCTTTAAGAGATGCGATTTATTAAAAGATGAAAGAGATAGGTCTAACACAAGACAAAAAGAAAAACTGTGTAGATCCAGTTAGCGTTCGTCAGGATTGCTATGTCAGTATTCACTACCGTACATCGAGCTCCTGAGAACGAAAGTCCATACATCTAACTTTAACTGGACTTATTGAAATATGCTTCCACTTGTTCAATTTCGATATATTTGTATCGCCTTTAGGTATGATTTAAAGAAGAAACAGTTTAGATGTTCTTTGATATACGACTACAGAAGGAAGAAAATACCACAAAGAATATTAAGTCTTTTGATAAACGTTTTGCCGATGGCAAAGTTCAGACCTGAGTGTTTTGTGAATATGTTTTTTAAAGTATTAACAAATAAACTTCTTCAACAAAAGAAAAACTTTATATATTTGAGCAAAACACTTAATTTGATTTTGATTATACAAATAATATTCATTTTTTGGTTAAAACTAACCTACATTGCTTGTTTAATGAAAATGTTTTGTTGATTCGATAAATGCTTATGGGCGATTTAAAAAACACATTTTAATTTTTAAATGGGATTTTAAAGGATTTTTTTCCCTAATTGGAAAACATGAATACAATGGCAGAAAATGTTTCTATACTTATTGTTAGAATATTATGTACCAAAATTTCTAGTAGCAATGTAATAATATATTATTTTTTTACAAACCAGTTGTAGTGTTGAAAAGCGTATATCAAAATCAAAATAAATATAAGAGGGGCAAATTTATAAATTTTATTTAAATTTGTAGTGTAAAAGATACAATATATCTAACAACGTGTTTCGTCTTTTTGTAAAAAAAAACAAAAAAAAAAAACATAATAATAATAATTACCATATAATTAATAGTCCATAAAAAACTCAACTGGAATTTCTGTGGGCACAAGAAAAAAGTTCAGTTTACAAAAATATGTTTTCAGTGACCAAGTAGTGGATGTACCTATTCCATATTAACCACATATTTTTTCTATATATCTTTCGGTTTTTAAGACCACATAAATATGCATTCCGAACGTTTGGGGTATTCTGAAAATAAAAAAAAAACAAAAAAAAAAACAAATAATGTAAACTATAAAATTGGAACATTTATGGTAAATAAATATTACAATTAAGAAATATCCATCGTGTATTATGGTGAAAATTGTAATTATTCATTTGATCTTATTTTTCTTTGAATGTGTAATTAAAATTTTTGAAGCTTGGAATTTCACCAGGAGGACCAAACTAGAAACATTTCTATCTCTTGAACTTGTTATATGTAGTTGCAGTTTTATCTAAAAAATACTTGAACTCTTAAATAATTTATGTCAATTTATGAAAAATTTGGGGACGCCCAAAAATAAAGTTTAGTTTTTCCTAAATAAATGTTTTATTATAGGCCTACTATGTAAGTGATTTTTTATGTGATCACAATGACGAAAACTGATTTACATATTTAACAAGCCCTTCTTTTATGCTTACAATTGTCCTATAAAATAATACAAGTCATAATTTATTCCCTAATCATTAATGTGTTAAAAGAAAGCATATCTTTTTCATCTAACAGTGTATAGCTTATATTACTTTTTTTTAATTAAAAAAAATTGGTGTCACCCAAAAATCAGGTTGAATTTCACGGGAAAAAATTATTAATTCAGATTTAAAAAAAAGTAGCATAACCTGTAACATTATGTGATATCGGATTTCTAACTATTTTCAGAAAAAAACGTTCCCTTTAGAGTGACATACCACATGGCATACTTTCTAACTTGTAAAATCTAATTTGAATATTTAGCAGTGCCTCCAAAAATGTTAAGTCAATAAATAATATTTTCGGCAATAAACTGCACCTTCATGTCTGTTTTTTGTTAGGAGGTATAAATATGTTACGAATTTATTATACTCTGAATATACATTAACAAATTACTACCAGTATAAAATGTATAATCTGAATAAAAATATATTCAGTTGTCATTGTATATATATTTATACTTTTATAAGCAATATTATTATTTATAAACTATGTCAAAAATAATATCCATCCAATTACATTACACTAGACAGATTAAAATGTTTTAAGATTTTATCAAGAGATAACTCGACTGGAAAATTGAAGAAGAAATTGTCAAGGAAGCCGTACAAGTTTAAATAAAATAAAAACCTAAAAGAGAATATTAAATTCCTCTTGAAATTATTCCAGGTGGAGTAAACATACATTCTGATTAAAACCCCTCGGCAGTGTTGTTATTGTAATGGATAATATAAAGATTATAATATTTCTGTATATGTATTTTATTTTTTAACTTTATGTACAGAAGATGTGTAATTTTTTCAAATATAAAATATACAACCTAGACTGAAAATTGAATCCAGGATTTTTGGCTTTACCAAAATTTTCAATTGAAATAATTATTTAAAATACTAGATCGGTATAATTGTATGTGTTAAAATTAATAATTACATAAATACATATGTAAAGCTGCAAGTTGAGTAAAAGATTATTTTCAATGTCGTTTTAACGATCAAATAACTTAAAACTGGTAGTAATCAAAGTCAAGTTAAAGGTGTACGTCCTACATTGGAAAGTGACTAAGGATAGTTCTGTTGGTAGAGAATTAGCGATTAAACCGAAGATCCTAGTTTGAATTCCCAGTCTAGTTTATATATATTTCCCTTGAAATAAAGATTAAAAATACTATATTGCTAAAATTGTATAAGCGTTAAAATCAATAATTATGAAGATAAGTATTGTGCTGAATAACATAAATTTTGCAATTTTTGATGTAGAGAGTATATCCATTTAATAGCACCCTCAGAAAGTAAAGAAAGAATATTAAAAAAGCTAAAGAACATGGTACAACATCCAGTGAAATGCCTAGGTGTGCTACACTGCTTTTAATCTGGTAATGTGGGGTTAGCAAATCATAATACTCTTCGTCATTGTTTTACTCTTCTCAACCATTGTTTGTACCAATTGAAGTTTCTCCTCACGGAACTGGGTCTACTACAGCACAAGGATTAAAGCCGGAACTCTCATAAAGACTGAGTACTAATCACTAGATCTGCTGGAGTCTAGTTAAAAAAGAGTACATTGTAAATATTACTTTATGTATTAGTGTTACAAATACTTGTAGATGATGTTGTCTTCGTCGAGAAAGTGATAAAGAATCAGTATCCGCAAGTAAATTTTACTGTGAATACCAAAGAAACTCTCGAATATATTTTTTTCAGTAAGAATCCAAAATTGACTATTTGAATAAACCGTGGAGAATACTCAAACTTGGAGGAAATACAAGTCCCAAATTGTTGGGTATTCAGCAAGTTGTAGTACCAAAAGATGGAGGACAATTTTGTCAACATTCATACCAACCAAACAAAAAATTTAAAAAATTGAAACACAATTTCGTAACCATGGTGATACTGTTTAAGAGACAGACTATTAATATTAGTAAACAAGTAAACTGAATTCTGTTATCGAAAGAAAATCATTAGATTCAAGCTGCAGGGAAGAGTTAGAAACAGAATCAATATACTTTAATACTGATGTCATTGCGAATGAGTATACTGGAGAACCATAATCAATCCGAAAGAAAAAGCTTGTAAAATTGTAAATTAAAAGTACTACCAGCTGTCTACAGAGAATTCATAATTTGGTAAGTATTTGACTTAAAATCTTAATTTTAATTTTTCAGGGAAATAGTGGCGAACTAATTTTTTATCTCTGTTTTGTTTTGGTATGTTTATGATATATATATATTGCACATCTTTTTGTTCAATAAAATATTTCATATATGTATACGTTTTGTCTGAAATAGAAAATGCAAAATTATTAATGTAAACATGTGGTAACATAATTTTTTACCATTTAACATAACGTCCAAAGTCTTATATTTATACACCATAAGAAATTAAAGAGTTTATGTAAGAAGGATTTGGTCGACAAAATCTAAGTTATGCCCTTAAGGGATGAATATATTTAATACACGTACAATAAAAATCATACCTATAAGTAGCCGTCAAACAGCTCATGTAAAATTCCATTATTATTGAAGTAGCTAAAACAGGTGTTATCGTCAGTTGGAAATGATTTATAGCTCAAGACATTGCCGGATTATTAAACGCAGTAAAACAGTACGTGTTTATTGTCTGTGTGTTTAAAAAAAAATCATATTTATATGTACAAACGTGTGTTTTGTTTAGTTTTTCGTACATTTACAGTGCTTGGTTTATTTTTCTAAAGAAGAAACAGCTACGCATATCAACCAACAGCAGAAAAAATAGTTGCTCGAGAAAATTGGTAGAGTATTTAGACAGAGATCCTTGGAAGCTGAGCTACAATCTCGTTACGTAGAAGGAGAGATGAAGATCACTATTGTCATAGTGATGATAGCATGGCGAAAATATGCTTTCATATTTTTTGAATTGGGGACCCGAATTACCAATTTTTGTCGCCCGTTGAGTATGTTCCACACAGCAGTGAAGGTGTTGGAAGTTGCTGAAATTAAGATTGCTACTCCCCATCAAGTCTGCAGTGGATCTGGCACCAAGGAAATATGGATTCAGAGTCTGCTGTTCGAAAGGAGCTGTGGAACGAGCGGAATAAACGACTTTAATTAGGAGTGACGGTGTGACGTGACTCTTGCGTTGAGTCGGGTGTTTTATGTACCGGGATAGCTCTTGCGGATAGTCTGTGACTACCTATAGAACAGTAATATGTTACACCAGCTGACAAACGGAGAAAATAAAATAACAGTGATGGCAGGTACAGCAGAGTGGTTGAAACTGAATGATTGGATGATGACACATTGACTCTATTTGGAGGAAATCGTAGTTTTAACGAAGAAAATAATCGACGAATTTATACCCCTTTGCGTTGGAGAAATGTGTAGTAGCGGGTAAGTATCTAGGCGGAAAATTATCTAAGCGTGCTGATTGACAGATAGATCAGCTTTTGGGAGGAAATTAGACAGATAGGGAACAAGGCTCTGAAAAGCGCAACAGCGTTGAGTAGAATATCGGCCAATAGTGTCGGACCTAATTCTAGTAATAATCAGCTTATATTAATTGCAATCCTAACTCTACTACTTTACGGATCTGAGATCTGGGCTTACGTTCTAACAAAGGAATTCTATTAAAAACAGTTGGAGCAAGCTCAGAGACGATGAGCAGAAAGAGAAAGTGAGAAAAGATTAGCAAGTCAGTACACTCAGCGATTGGCAGGAAGCACGACAATAAAGAACTCTGAACAGAAAAGTTTATCCAACGATTGCAGTTCTCAAATGAGTGGAAGCATGGTGTGATTCATTACTACGTAACCCAGATCCTATCTGGACATAATTAATTTAGGTTTTGTTTGTGCAGGATAGGGAAGCTGGCGTTCCCAGAATGTTTGTACTGTGGGAATGGATAGGAAGATGTAGAGCATACGAGCAAATGTTTTTTGGGTGCGTTAAGTGGAAACCGCAGAGAAGGGAATTGGTGGGAAGTTCAGACCACTGTTTCTGAGAGACAATAGTCCTGAGGAGCGTACCATTGACTAATACTTCAACACTTCGTAAAAGATATTCTTGTGGAAGATGAATATAGATCTTGATATACAGATGTTGTAGAACAGGAGATGAAAAGAAGAAGCTTGAAAATTGATATATAGCTATTGCGGCGTAAAAAAAAGGTCTTGCCTGAAGTAATGTGCACATTGGCTACCTGGCTAGAAGAAGATGTGAGATTTAGTGGGTGAATCGCTTTACAAAAACATATGACGAGGTATAATGTTACATAAAAGAATCACGTGACCATGGCTGAATGAATGGCCGAACCGCCGTAGTGCAACCAAAATAAGTGGACGAGTAGACGTAAGCACATTAAATCATTATATAATTTAAAAGCTCTGCAGTTGGGTGAATAATAATAATAAAAAAATAAATAAACAAACCAAACAGTACGTTTAATATTTATTAGCATTTCAAAGGCAAAGCAACAAACTTATTGCAAAATTATAGGCGACAGCTGGTTAAGGCTAACATCAATGAAACTACAAAAATAACATACAGTAGGTACATAATCTGATACCGTATAAGAGAAAATTTTTACTGTAAATTACTTCTTATACTATAAGCATTGTTCTTTAAGCATTATCATTATAAATAATTCAAACAATCTGCCAATGGTAATCCAACATCGAATATCCAACTGTTTCTAGATGATAACCGACAAATTAACCCTTCCAAGCCGTCAGAGCCTTTGTTAAACTCTCTTGATGTCTGCATTGTTCTTACCTAACCTTGAACACTTCCCGGTAGATTTACAACTTCTATTTACAAACACAAATTATTCAACGAACATTATCTATCATCTTACTGTAAAATCTTTTTCAATCCACTACTTTTTTTATATATTTCATTATACTGTAAAAGATACACTTATAGTATATTATTACTTGGCATACAAATAAATACTTTTCAAAATTGTATGCCTTGAGCTTTTTGATTTAAGAAATAAGTACTGTGTTGGATTAGTGTAATTGACTCTGGAGCACTCCTACCTTACTGCGGCATGAAAGTGGACCAGTTATAAAACTTGTTTGAAACTAAAATATAATTCAATAAAGTGGAGACGTTAATATTTAAAGTTGAATAAACAACAAGGTATTACAATATAAGGCGTACCACAAAATTTGGAAAAGAAAAGACCCAAATTTTTATTTTCTCCAGAATTGTATTAGAGAAAAGTGCAGTACAGTTCTGACAATATTCATACGAAGAGGCAAAAGATTGGTAAGCACTATTTCGTAAACTAACTGGAACAGTTTAAAACGCAGACTATTAATGTACAATAGTATCTGTTGTTTTCCACGTGAAAGAAATAATAATCTGTATCAGAAAGTAAATTGTACTCTGGTTTTGAAATACATTCTTCAGCTAAGTTAAAAGGAAGTGGTTACGTTAGGTTAGGGCGTAAATATAAACTTAAAATATAAAATAGAATAGAAAAAAGTACTTTATTTTGACATGTATTCCATACAAAATATAAAATAAATTCACAATTAATTAATTATAGAAGATAAAATAAAATGAAATAAACTTAATAATATTCTTTCTTTACAGAGTATTTTACAGTAATGGTCTTTTTGACCGTCAGCTGGGTTAGCATAAACAAAACAATATAGTTAAAAATTATACTATGAGTCACATATATTTACACATATAGACCTGAGTGTATATAACCTTCCTTCCATCAGTGCACCCATATATATATATATATATATATATATATATATATATATATATATATATATATATAATCATATAATCATACAAAATATTCAATATAAATGACTACAGAACTAATTAATTTGGCACCAGCTATACAATTAAAATTACTTACATATTATATAAATAGATTTACAGTAATCCTTCCAAGAATTTAGGTGTAACCCCCCTCCCCAACCAAAATTTTTGTACTGTTACAGTTAAAAATTAAATTCATTTATTAATTCTCATCTAAATTTCCATGCAATCTTCATGAATTTACCCAATCTCCACCAATTTCTCCCATTTAATAAAAGTTCAAATTCCCCCCTCTTTAAACTGCGTTTGAATAAACACAAATTTCTTATATAAACTTAAAATATCTCCTTCAGTGTTGATGCCATTGATTCCTGATGAGTAGAACCATTTTCAATCCGGAAACAAAAACGACACCATAAATAGTAACTTAAAAGTCCCATCTGTTGTCAAGTCAACCATTTTAATCGAACATGTTTATTTATAATCAACTGTAACTAGCTACACTTGTGGAAACTTCATTAACCAATTTAATTAAAACAAAATAAATCTTTTTTTTTTGTGCAAGACAAATACAAGACGTTTGAATGACGTCACCATCTTCAGTTTATTGTCATTAGTGTTTGTGTGCATGTAGCAGCTGTAGATGACAACGTCGACTTGTTTATTCATAATTAAAGTAATTTTGGTGCGTAAATTGTGTTTTAATTTATTTGTTATTTAGTTATATTTATAAAATACAAATTTGAATTTTTCAGGGAAATAGGGCCGAATCTTTGTTCATGCTTTGTTTTGATGTGACTGTAAGAGAAGCGTAATGTAGAGCTCTCTATTTTTCTAATTATTATTGATTATAATGATTTCAAACCTGTATACTCTTCATCTAAAGGAGAAGAGGTCTGATTCATTTTGCATCCACACACCAAACATATAATTACATGTTACCATTATACGTAAATTGTAAAACTTATGTGTCCGCTGGGGGTTACTATAGTTAGAACGGAGTGTGGAAATTCCAAAGTACCCTAGCTAAACTAAACCTTTTTCAGATCCCTCTACTTCATCTTTACTAAGAAGTCTCTCTTAACCAACTTTTGTTCTTATCCAACCCTAACGTTACTAGAGTAGTCAATTGCTATGTGGCAATAATGGCTGAGAGGTTTTTTACGTTTAAACGTCAAGGGCAAAAAGTTTTATGGGTTTCATAAGATATTAAAGTGCATATAAAAGGGCGACTTTCCCTACAAAATGTTGTAACTTCTGCCCTTAAGGGATGAATATGTTTAATACACCTACAATAAAAACTACTCTTACAAATAGCTGTCAAACAGCTCATGTAAAATTCCATTATTATTGAAGTAGCTAAAGCAGGTGTTATCGACAGTTGGAAATAATTTATAACTCAAGACATTGCCGGGTTATTAAAACTTTACGTCCTTATTGTCTGTGTTTTTTAAATTCATATTTATAAATAGAAGCGTATGTCTTAAATAGCTTTTAAATTGCCTGTGACATTGCGTTTATTTTATTCGTGTGATGATTTTAGAAATATTTTAAACTTGATAAATAAAATTATGAAATTGTTATTTTATTTATCCAAACAGAGGCTGTAGTCTGTTTCAAAATATTATTCAACCTTCCTCAATAATAATGATCAGTTGAATTGCTGTTAAAGATGTGCCAAATATAGATACAAAATAACAAGGTATACATGAGGTTTATGTGATCCTCATAGACTTATTGCAATAATAGTGGAGTTATTGTGTAAGATTTACGTACACAAAAATATAATTAGAGCAATTAGGAAATTTATCAATAGACCTAAAAAGAAGATCAAATTTGGGAAAAATATTTCAAAAGGATTTCAAGTTACGAGAAAGTTAAGTGTTTGAAAAGGTTGAGAAAACAGCGTTGTTTATCTCATTACGTTATTTACGATTTTTATTGATGAAGTGCTCCAGTTGTGGAACGGAAATGTTGAGATTTGTGATTCCAACTAAATAATACCAATCTGTTTACCTTTGGCTGACGATCATGGCGTTGTTGCACAAGACAAAAATGACTTTTGGGTAAAAAAAAAAATATAGATTATGAAAAATGAAAATATAAAACTTTCATAAAAGTAATATTGAAAATTCCAGGAACTAATATGATACTATGACAGGATGAGGATATTTGATTCTATCTTAGGTTTGACTAATTAGGACCTTCGAATACTTCAATTATGTATTTCACAATTTGTTTTTTAAGATAAATGTTATTTGCCGATTCTAAACAGATTATTGCCTTTATCGAAGCCAATAAATTATTTCTTACTCACGCCCCTCACGCCTCTCACGCCCCTCTAGTGAGTATTAGCGTTGCAATCCCGAGGTCACTAGCTGGATCTACACTTATTAATGTAGTTTTGAGTTAGATCCCTATGTTTCACTTTCCTGGTCTCTTTTGACTAACTCGTCAACTTGTTCTCGTTCTACCCCGACGTAACCCAACCTAACCTAAATAAAACCTAGCCTAACCTAACGTAACCTAACCGAACCTGATACTCAGGGAGTATTCAAGGACCAGGCATCTTTATTGTAATGTTCTTTCCTTCCCTTTGTATAAGAGGATGATGACTGAAAGGTTTTTCCTCAAAATAATATTCTACGTTCATCTACTGATTTCAGCCTGTCTATTGTAAACGATCCAGCCAATGGTAACACACATAACTGACGTCAAATATTAAACGTTATTAAGATGTCAGCTGAGAGAGGTACAAGTACCCTTCCAAGCCGCCAGTTCCTTTGTTAAACTCTCTTAATGTCTGTATGATCTAACCTAACCTTGTAGAACACACTTCACTGTAGATGTATTACTTCTATGTACAAACACAGATTAGATTGGCAATCTTATTATCTTTCAGTAGAAGTTAGTGTACTTATAAACCACTACCTTTTATATAGTTATCACCACCCTCGTTCTTTAAGGACGAAAATCTTCTCTGTCATCATTATCTCCTTAAAAAGGAGAATAGAATATAAAATAAAAACCTCTAGCCTTCGATATCTCTAATGGATTTAATTTCGGAAAAGAAAAAGAGTTGTTCAAGAGAAAGATCTGATACGAAAGATGTAAGAGAGTGATATAACGCAGGACTACATGATTAAAGACGTAGATTCAGCTATGGTCCATAGGGATTGCCACTCCCGTAGTTATAAGTGAGCCCCTGAGGGTGCTTTTGTTATAAAAATACATACGTCTCAATTTTTGAATACCTCGAACTGTTTGATCAGAGAAGTGCACTTCTCTTTATATAATATGATAAACATTGTAGTACTGTAGTTTTTGTGTTTGTTATTTATACTTATTTAAAAAAAAATATTACAACCATAGGCCTAAACGTAAAGCTAAAAATAGAGTATTTTTCACAAATTAAAATCAATACAGTTTCAAATAATACTTATTTTGATTCATATGTCACCATAAGAAATACTTATTCTCTTTAACATAGAGCATTATAGTAGACTAAAATAAATCGAAGTATAAAAGAATCGAACTTCAAGGGAATTGAACTACAAAGGAATTGTCTACAAGGAAATTCAAATTACAATTTCATTGTGTGCTTTTTTTTCTTTGTTTAAGGGCAAATATGATAACATTTTATTGCCTTAAAAAAATAAAGAATCATCATTTTACCTGGACATGTAAAACAATTTTTTTCCTTTTAATTATTCATTGATGTTAATGGTTCTACAATTTTTATGAAACTAGTATTATCAATGACTACATAAATACTATAATACACGACATGGCCATGTTAAATATTCTACGCTTATTCTTGAGTTGTCCAAAACCCGCTAGTTGGCGTTGATGCGACCAATCTGAAGTTGATGTGACTGGCGCTAGGTGGCTCTACGGTCAAACAATGTTTCAGGCGGGTAAGAGAAAACGCACTGATGCCACATATGGGACCAGAGATGCGAGGGAAGGTCGAGAATCGCTTATCTCAGCGTACGAACTGACAACACTGACTATGCTGACGTAAGTAAGTGAGAAGGTTTGTGAGAGAGAGGTCAACAGTTGTACAGTCTCAACCAAGTGGGATGCGTACAGTCAAGCACCTGCTGCTAGCGCTTTATGATAGCTGTGTGTCAAACTTGTGACGAACAGCACCCGTAAAGCGTAGACTATTTTCCTATCCTACTTCGTGTCTTATAGTATTTATGTAGTCATTGGTATTATTTATTAATTAATTATTTCATGTGAAAAATATACGACCTAGACTAGGATAGCTCAGTTGGTAGAGCATTGGGGTGTAAAGTCAAAGGCCCTAGGTTCGATTCCCAGTCTAAGTCGTATATTTTTCATTTCAAATAGTTATTAAATTTTCTCTTCTCAAATACAATATAAATGGCCTTGAACACAAATAGACATTTGAAGTGCTCATCTTCACACACTGCTATACAATAAAACAGCAATAAATACACACACGAGCATGAAAATACAGATGGTAAAATTTGGAGAATGAGTAGTCCTTAGTTTCTTCTCAAAATGAAAGAAATCATACTTCCTCTAATGTTGAACATATAATCTCTGTTACTCATTACGTGTGGGTGGGGGTGGGGGTAAGAAAACGTCAAATCACTTAAAAGCAAAGCAAGGAAACCACTGCACTCCACTATATACGTGGTGTTAAGGTAGACAGTATTGTCGCTCCACATAGAGAATACTGTTATATCTAAAGAAGTAATGATATCAGTAAGACTTCAAGCTTTGACGTTTCTAGGTTACGTGTTTAAGAAAGGTATAAGGAAAATTTCTTTATAGAAGATGTTTCGTTTTGTTTTGAATAAATAGGATTCTCCAGTGTCTGTTGATATTATAATGTTTGCAAGATAAAAAGAAGTGTTTAAAGAAATATGGAAGCGAAAAAAATATGGAAGAAAATTATTACGAATCGTTGAAACGACTTCCTGATTTCTACGAATTTCACATAGAAAATTATCGTAATTTTACGTAAATGTTCGACCTACGTTTTTCCACTGTTTCGTTATTATATTGTGTTTAAATTAAAGCTTTTTTCAGCATAATGTCTTTCTAATATGTTAAAGGAATATTCTTTCTTTCTATGCTTGTAAATTATAAGTACGTAATAAAACAAAAACCCATATATTTTCTTTATGTAACGCTGTAGATACGTTTACATGATTCATATTACCGTTATTACCATAAGGTCATGGATGATGACAGCGTAAAATCCATTTAGATAGATGTTTCTACTAATGCTTGGATATAAACATAAATAAAAATTATTTGGATGTATTTCATTCCATACATTTCCTACTTTACACCTTTAAACATGTATTACCTATTGTTAAATTTTTGTACGTGTGTCTGAAATGCTATAAATGAACTTTTATTTACCAATTTCGACAGTTAAATTGTCAACATCAGATTGCTTTAATCAGCTAAAAAGCTTAATTTTAAGTACTACTACTTAATCATACTTTTAATTGGCTTTATACACAACTAATTAAAGTTTTTTTTACTTTTTCTGGTGATCTGCTAGACCTGTTTGGTTACCGCTGTTTGAATTCACAAGGGTCGAACCATTCTTTTAACACATAAAGACATTACCACTAACACCATGTGACATTATACACATTGACACATTTTGTGGGATTTTAAGTAAAAAAACATACATTTTATAAAACGAATGGTTGGTGGTAGCTGTACAAACTTAGCTTCATATATTCATTACAGTTGTATTACGTAAAACTCTTTCCAACTTTTGTTTTGGCTACAATGAGAATGTTAAAGTACTCGTAGATTAGCTGAATATTTTAATATGTTGCTCACAAGGACCGGTTTCGACCATTGCCCATCATCAGTTATGTCTAAATAAAAAGCACAATATAACAAACAAAAACAACAGTGTTCGCTGTGTTTGTAAATCGTTTGAAGATCACAAAACCCGAACACAATACACGAAACAAAGACGACAACGTAACGTGCACGTCATAGGAATTCGAACGGCACTGAATTTGTTTGTTGGTTACTACCCTTTTTTCAGTTATCAGCGATCTGATTGTACTTATCTGGTTTCTGATTAGAATATCGTGTAACGTATTAGATGGGAAAAGGTGTTGGTCATTCAATAAATGAGTTTCGTTGATTTTGTGAGCTTTATAGATTTCGTACTCCTCTAAGGAAGTCATTATTCGTCTTTTCCTGCACACGTGTAGTATATTCATATTACTATTGAAATTTGAATATGTGCGATTTTTATTGTAACTGGGGAACTCGATGTTGTTGAATTTAAGTTGTTTGAAGGTAAACGTTCTTTAAACATTTTATAAAATGAGCGTCCTGTTTGGCCGATGTAGAAACTGATAGCTGAAATAATTAAATAACAACATATTTTTAGATAAAAAGTTGTCTAAGTAGTAATATGAGTGAGATAATATTCATTGGTTTTACAGTTATTGCTGCCATATTGTGTCAATTATACAAAGCAACCTCTTTAAATATCTTTAATACTGTGTGCTCTGCTGTCCTCTGCTTTCCTTCAATTTCAGGTGGACTCTGATTAAACGATCCTTCGGAAAATCGAAATAAAAAACTGAATTTCAATGAGTGTAAGATACAAAGGACAGAGGATACCAAGGTATCGTACAGAAGAATGTTAATGGGATTCCAGATAAGTTGATTCGGAAATGTCAACGTTAGAGGAAAATATTATCATAAGGACTACGACTTGCTAACTGATACTGTTTGGTAACCACCTAAAGAAAATTACGTTTGTAAAACGATAAATCTTACGGTTTACCTCCTATTGGATCTAGACAACTAAAGACGTAAATTCAGCATTCATGTAAGGATCTGGAGTCTTTAGGGATGGATCTTGGTCCTCAAAGATTTAGAAAGGAGACGAAAGAAACATTTTAAGGGAATTCTAATTGAGTCATTTTCTATACAGATTGATCATTTTATCATGTTTATGTCGTAAAATCCTACGAATGGGGTATCTTCATCACTTTTTCTTGGCATATAGGAATCAGTTTTAAAAACTTTGAAAATGGTCGAAATTTTCAAATATGGCAATTTATGTTTTTTTAGAATTTTGTACCAAAGATTTACTAAGATGGAATTTTAGTGTATACCCTTATCTTTTAAGTAAATACCGCTGACTAATACTTGTTGAAATTACATTAAAATGGTTATAATTTACAGACTGAAATTTCGATTTAGTTCAACATCTTCCTAAAGTGCACATAGAATGATTTTATTATCAATTTATTTATATATTTTGTGCTGATACAATTATTCATCTTTGATAACGTAAATGATCATATCAACATTTGATAAGTTTCTGTCTCTGTAGGTTGGGATGAAACTTTGCAACTGTGGAGACTTTATAAACTGACGACTAATGATAGCTGCAGTACGTCTCCTCCCTAAACTTCAAACGGAGTGGATGTGACTCTCTAGGACGTCAACTTTTAGACTATTAATTGTTATTATAACATACAAAAGTGATTTTAAATTATTGATAAACATTCTGTAAGTACTAACTCATTGTACTATATCAGTATATATTTAAAAATTTATCCTTAACTCTAAATGTAAATTCAAAGGATTACAAATTTTTTAGGTAAATTTAGTTTATTGTGGTTAGGTTTTGCGTCGACTAATTTTTATTCTACATGAATACAGGCATACTTTTATTAGTATCAAGAAATAACCAACAAAGGATTTCACGGGAAAGGATTAGTTAGAAATTAGGATAGTTTTAGTTAGGAATATAGTCTAAGTTCTTTTTAAGAACCCAGTATGACAACAATTATTGTGACAGGCCTGATAAAATGATGAAATTGCTTACCTTGCAAGCAAGGCAGACGTCATTTATACTACAAACATATATATAAACCCTTGGGTGGGAGAAAACTTGGTCAGTGGGCCAAGATTGATCAAGGGAGGTGTTGCAGGAATTTTTGAAGATAGCCAGACTGACTTGGCGAGTAAGAGCTTCCTGGGAATATAATTCTTAATGATAGCCTGACGGACTTGGCGTGTACGAGCTACCTAGGAGTATTGAGACTTCAGACAAGCATCCATGAGTGGCAAGCAGGGTGAGCAAACTTCATGTATAAACTTTGTAATTATTTCAGAGACAAGTAATTTAAAAATATAACGTAGAATCAGATTTTTGTGTTACAACAATTAGAGTCATTCTGGATTAATAGTAGTAATAAGGATATTGTAGTATTGTAATAAGATAGGAGATAATAATTATTATTGTTAATAACGATTAATTAAGTAATGAACCATTGATTTCATTATATTGAAAGTTAAAGAACCCAGGCAATAAAAGGAACTTCCTAACAAATCCAAATTTGTTAGAGGAGCCGATCCTAACAAATTTGTAATGTCCCAAGGAAAATAAAATAAAAGGCAGAAAACGAAAAAAGTTTTTGTTTCAAACTAATAATAACAGTTTGTTTGAAAGAAAAGCAGATGTTGACAGTTTGTGCTTAGCTACCATGTCTTGGGGCTTACATTTAGTCTTCTTCCATATTGAAAGTTAGAAAAATAATTTGGATATAAAATTGTATTCGTTTCATATCTTATTGCGGAAGTTTTAATTGAACACTACTTCATTGGTTAAATCTCAACTTAAACAGAGTATAAGTTATTTAAATTTAAAGAAGGCAATATATTATTATTATATAAGGTTATATATTGTTAGACAGTGTACATGTGATAAAAGATATAATGAATTCTCTGAATGTAATGATTTTTGTGTGTGAATATCTCTTATTTTTTACTGTAGAAATAAAATTTCCATTTGAAGCGGCAAATATCATCAAAAAATCGTTTTTTGAAATTTGAAAATCTTAGCCGATTTAAATTTTACAAATAATTTCCATTTTAAGACTCGCTCCTGAGAGGACGGTAAAACATTAAAATATTATAAAACGTACACAACGAATACAATAAAAATTATATAAATATAGTTATAAAATTTATACTATTTTGTTCAGTGGAGGCTGGGCTTTATCTGATAGGTCGAGAGCCAATACCTCACCTCTCGCTGTCGCCAAACCATCTTGCTGTCTTTTTCCGAGTTATGACAGCTGCTACTTATTTTAGTGTTGGTGAAACTAATAAGTGTAGGTTAAATAAATTCCAATTTTTTCGTCCCTATGTATTATGTAAGTTCAAGTGAACAAAGACACTTTTTGGCATAATACATTTTATCTGAATTAAATCGGTCTAATCCGAGTTTAGAAGGTTTACATACACACATGTATATTAAAATGTGTATCCATGCTTATTTGAAAAATATGTTTTTTAACTTCAGGAAGTGATTAAGGACATCAAAACAAATAAAACATATTCTTTATACTTATGTCCAAAAATAAATTTTATTAATTTTGTTAAAATAATCATACATTTTTATATTATTAAGATTTTACAGTACATTGAAATTTGGTATATTCATTTTGTATCTTACTTTTAACCAGCTTTACCAAAAATCAACACTTTTAGACCAGTGCATCTTTTATCATTCTTGATTAAATGATCTTATGTTTAATTATATCTTAATGTTTAATTATATATTATTTCAAAATGTTTGTAATTTTTAATATTAAATATCTTTAGAACCATTAATTTGACAGAAAATTAAGGAGACACAAAATATTATCTTCCTCTTAAAACACAAACTCAATGTTTTTTGTTAGATTTTTTTCGGAATGTCAAAAGTAATAAAATTATCGACAAAAAACTAAAACATAACATCTTGGTAATTGAAATGAACATTCAACATTAGACTAAAACCAACATATATTTGAAATATGATAATTTTTATCTCCGAATGATCAAACTATTGAATCAATTATTCATAACGTCATAAAAGAATAATCAAATAATAAAAAGGTGTTTTATTTTTTTGTTAATAACTCGGTTATGTTCAGACTTACAGAAAAAAAGGAAATACAACCAATATTTTAGTCTTTGAAATTGGGTGATATTTTTTCTTCTAGTAGATTTTTGTAAAGTTAATATTTTCAGAAATATTCAATATTGAAACATTTGAAACAGCCTCCATTAATAAAAAGTATAAGATAAAGTTTTGATTCTTGATATGTGAAACTTAAAATAATAAAATGTGTACACTAAATTTAAATCGAAATTTTATTATTTTTCTAAAGTTATCAAAAATAACCTCTTTTAACTGAACCGTTTTCGAACATAATTATGTTTTCTATAAATTGATGCCCTGAATTACAAGTTATATTTGAAACACCCTATATATATATATATATATATATATAATTGTGTGTGTGTGTGTGTGTGTGTGTGTGTGTGTGTGTGTGTGTGTGTGTGTGTGTGTGTGTGTGCATGTGTGTGTAACTAACTAAATATGCGCCCAAAGCATTATAATCTCTAGGATCAGTATGGATTACTGATAAACTATTCATGAATCAAGTATCAACATCTTAAATTTTTAGTTTGATAGTAGCGTTATATTTACAGTTGCTGCCAAACAAGTGTACCAACCGTAATAAAATTAAACGTAGCATTAAAGTACGTGCCAGATAGGCCCAATAATGTATGTACAAGGTTTAAAAATTATTTTCCGTTTTTAAAATAGCAAACATCCCACTGAGGTGCTATGAGTAATGCAAGTATAAGATTGTTAATAAACTAATTTCAGTCAGCTTCAATGTGAGTAGGAAAAATCAAACCTTAATTAAAAACGTGACGTCACTTCAACTAAAATAATTACGATTGTTATAACAACAGCACGTTCCTATTCTGATTACTTTAAAATCAAATTGATTATTCCTTTAAATTAATATTCCGTTATAATTGTTTACATACTTATTTATAGATATAATTGATAGAGACATTAGAGGAAATGTATAGATTTTAAAGGACTGTTTTGGCTGGAAATAGTTGAGCCTCAGGAGTTCATTACAGGTGTGGTAAACCCGAGGACTCCTTACTGGATCTTCACTTAGTTTTTCATCTTTCTTATGAGGTCTCTCCTATCCAACCCGACGATTTTAGAGTATCCAAGGGCTAGGAGTCTTTTTATTGTTTTAGAAGACGATGATGAACGAGAGGGTTTTCGTTAGTTCACCTTAAGGGGCTCAATCTAGTGAGTACAGGTGTGGTAGACCAGATGTACCCTAGCTATGTATACACATTTCAGCAAGTAGTCTTTGGTTAAATCTTTGTTTTGCATCTTTCGTGTCAAGTTTCTCTTAACCAACTCTTGTTCTCTTTCGACCTTGAGGCTAATAAAGTATTCGATGGCTAGATGTATTTTTATACTGATGGATGATGACTGACAGGTTTTTTGTCTTTATTCAACAAGGAAAGTTAAAAATAAATAAAATAATTTATAGTAAAAATAAATAATACAATGAATAGATTAGAAATGTGTTTGAAAGTTATATATTAACAATTAAAGAAGGGATTATTGTTTGCTACATGTATGTTTAGTCAAGTTACCAGATTACTGATCTTCTATCACTTGATAGATGCTGGATAAATTTACAACCTTTAGAGTGATAATATTTTCTTTTTGGATGGTTAATGTGAAAATTTATATTAATATTATTAATGTGAAAATTAGTAATATATTCTAACCATTGTGCTGACTGACATACAAATCACTTTCATATTGTTTCCAAAATTTTTGTTTTGCGGGTCGCTGACGTCATTTAAGCGTCTGATTTTTTACTGCAATTGGCACAAAATCTTCTTTAAACATTTACAAAGTGATATCTTATTATTATCTACAATAACGATTTTAATAAATACATGGAATGTTGTAGTGACATTAAAAATGCCGCAACGATAGATTTTCATTTCACCTAAAAAAAAAATTGCGTTTTTTTTTTCAAAATAAAACCATTCAATTCTGTACTTACAGTTGACGTTTATTTTTATGTTCCAAATATAAAGTACTTAGTAACAACCAGTTCACACCAACATTTGTCTACTTAATTGCATGGTTTGTACTAACATTGATAATTACAACACTGCAGTCTGTGATCGGTTTGTAAATGGTTAAATTAACATTGTTTCGATTCCAGTCGTTTGTTAAAGTCACAATGTGTTTTGTTAGTTTCCATTTGGAGATATTAATGCTGTCGTATACAATGCTGTAATTCAACAACAGGTCATATTAATGACATTTTTTTTTCAGACGCAAACGACATATTAAATGTTTGTAAAAGTTATGAATATCAACTGAAAAATGTATGATTATGTAAGGGGTTGTTAATTTTATAAAAACTTACCTGGATTTGAACGGTAGCACATTCCATTTTCTTTTTTTCCCCTTTTTTTTTGTAAACTTGGTTATTAATTCCTTATAAAAACGAAGTTGAACACAGCTAGCCTCAAATAGTGGAATAGTGTCAGGGTATGCAGAGAACAAGAGTTGGTAAAGAGAGGTCTGGTGGGAAAGTTGAAAGATAAGTATCTAACCCAAGACTAAAGAATAAGGTGTAGCTTCAGCTAGATTCCCTCAGGTTTGCTTCAAAGGAATGTCCAATGAGTGTGTTGAAGGTTAGTTTCATTATAGTCACAGATGATGTACGTTGCTTCATTTGCACCTTTATATGGTCTACATGGTCTGAATACGATGTGACGATTCACATTATTTCTAACTTATTCGTGTTATCCACATATTGATATCCCATCTGGTATGTAACAGTCTTATTGTGTGAAGTGAAGGAGTTTCGTTAATGATCAGTTGGAAGACATTCAATTGCTTTGAGTAGGTTCAAATGCTGGTCAGTTTATAATTCCTTTTACTTACAAATAAATAAAATTGTTTTTTGGTAGAATTTAGATGGAGGTGTTATTTAAACAAACCCAGACGTAAACTTTACAAAAAAAAATGTTGGTATTCAAACCATAGCAGTGATTAGTAAATGTTTATACATATACAGCGAGATTTAAATTGTCACAGGATATCTTTAGAAACTGATTGTAGAGATAAAAATAAGTAAAAAACCTTAATGTAATCATTTATCCGAAAAACATATTAGTTTTTTAACTAGGACTAGCGAAATATTTGCTCTGATCTTTGTTTTAAGGGTCAAAGACGCCATAGCCTACTGTCTTTGGGAATCAAATCAAGAAACGAATTTGGTGGTATCTATATGTTTTTTTTTACAATTTAAGTCTTTAGAGTTTGCTAATAAGAAAAAATAATATCTCACTCGTGTTAATACTTAATAATTTGTTTAGCTAAAAATCTTTTATTGGTTAATTATTATTAGTACATTGCTATCCGATTGTAAGTAACGCGAGAATTATTTTAGATTCAAAGTGAAATAATAATAAGTCTTATCAAGATTGGATTGTATATTTCAAATATAAAAATTCTATGTTACTTATTAGCAGAATGTAAGAATTTAGTAAATCACATAACTAAAATAAAGCAAGGAAACTATTGTGTTGAATTACATTCTACTGTTTACGTCACATGAAGTAGTCAGTGTTCTCGCTGCAAATAGAGAATACTATTATCCCCACAAAAGCAATGATTTATACTTGACATTTCCAGATTATGTGTTTATGAAAGGTTTAAGGAAAACTTCACTGATAAAGCGTGGATAATATGTTTTGTTGTATAACTCCAGTGGAGATTGTTGTACCTTAGTTATATAGCTTTAGGTAAAAGGATTTAGTAAAAATATGAGGGAAGAAATAAAGTTTAAAACACTATGAAAACTTTCAAAGTTTATCTGACGTTGGTGCATATTTCTGATTGATGCATATTTCTAATATATATTATATGATGGGTATGAATAATAGAGGAATATGAAGAAAGTTATGTGTAAGTAAATGTGTGTAAGTTTTACTGAAATGATTAACAAGAGAATAAAGAGAATTTGTGGTTGATTGAGAAGAGATACATGGAGTAGAGAAGTAGAATTATGAAATAAATTTCAGACAAAATTAATACAACACTTTTTAAATTATAGGGTATTGACAGTCTTTAAAAATGTATAATTATATTCATGGATAATGATTCGAATTTGCCCCTAACCACAATCACTAGAAACTTTAAAATAAAACACAATTAATTATCTGATTAATTGTTCTTTATTAATTATTTCCACTAACGGAATTTAGTGGAAATAATTAATAAAGAACAATTAATCAGATAATTGTGTTTTATTTTAAAGTTTCTAGTGATTGTGGTTAGGGGCAAATTCGAATCATTATTGTGAATTTCACCACAGTGCTCAACAAGATTGTTTATTCATGGAGTTATTATGGTGTCCTTACCTATTACGCGTAGAATATATTAGAAATTCTAGGATTCCTATACACTATTCCTTAAATATTTGTCATTATTTAAAGAAACATATATGAACGCGACCAAGTTTATTGCCTTGTGTAAAAGATCTTTATAAAAATACAACATAAATTAGTGGGCAGTATTTGTTTTTCGATTAACAAAGTGAAACAGCGATCTATTTTAATGAACAGGACTCTTGTAGCTTTGATCACTTAAAAGATATAGGATAAATAACTGCATTAATGTGAAACTTGTTTTGCGTAATTTGAAAACTCGTTAGAAGTACGCAGAAACTATTGTCTTTGCAACAAAACAATTAGATTGTTTTAAAACAATTTTTGACTCTATAAATTGTCTTTTGGTTGAGGTTTAGATTTCTAAATAAGTGTCATTTTCCTTTACATTGGTACAATAGCTTATTTGCTACCAAAAAATGACGTATTACACTTTAAAACAGGATTGGTAAACTATAAAAATATTGCACTGTTAATACAAATTAACCACTCATCAATTTTTTTGCAAATAAAAAAATCTTTTTACAACATTATTAACAATGATTTCAAAATTAATCTGTATTATTAATAGCTGGGTAATGTTAGCATAATCGAAAAATAAAGCATTTGTTTAAAGCTACGTAATTGCATGGTTTAGTATTTCATTCTGATTATTGCAGCAGGCTGTGATCGTGTTGTAAATGGTTTAATTTAACGTTGTTCCTATTCCAATCGTTTGTTCAAGTCATAATGTGTTTAATTAGTTTTCGGTTGGGGATATTAATGTTCTCATTTAAAATGCCTAAATGTGTCAACAGCTTAAATTTATCTACAGGTGGGATTGGTGACATTTATTCCCAATACCAAAACAATTTTCGTTTATAAGTTTGAATAAGTCATAACAGTTGTAAACCTAATAAGTAATTAAAATAGTTTTTGGACATCATCTCATGTGTATAATCATAAACAAGTAATGAGCTAAATACACTTTTTTAAAAATAAAAAACCATTAAAAAAATATTATCCATGAAAAACCACCTTCATTTTTTCACATATAATAAAATTTTTCTATATAACGGAAATGTACATCAAATTATTCAGTGATGTTGAACAATATATTTATGCAAATATTTCAAATTGATAATGTGTTAACAAGAAAGAAAAACACTATGTGTACGCTATCTGGAGTTGATAGAGTACAATCTTAGTGATTAGGAGAATCCGGGTTCGAAACTTAGTCACACTAGGTAAAGTTATCTAGCTTGTAATAATTCAGTAGGAGAATGAAATAAAACAAAAGGTGTTTGAATGGTTTCGAAGCAGACGGTGTATAATTCTTTGCCCGTTGTCTTCTTTGATTATTTTGTTTATTTTAAAACAATATATTTGTTACAATAATTAAGTACAGCATGATAGGAAAAATAATGAAAATGTAATATAAAATAAGAAACAAAACAAAACCAATAAACAAACTAATAATAAACAAAAAATATTTTTTTAATATACTACACAGAAAACAGCTATTTTCTAAGTCTGTTCATGGACAAGAAAGATCTTTTTTACCTTTTACAACATACAAAAATTTCTCTGCAGTGAAACAAAATGTAAGGTGCATCAGTTGATTTCAACAATTCAGACTTCTTTTAATTGTAGTTAATAAAGTTTGATTACTAACATCAAATAAGTGTAAACATTGTAGTTTTCACCCCTGAGATTTACATCGTAAGTACATGACCCTAAGATCCCAAAATATGGAAAGCAGAAGATAATTCATTGGATATCGGAATGGAAATGTTTTCGATCCATGTTTTCTGCTGTTCCAAATAAGATTGCAAAATATTCAAAACAATATTGAGGCCTTCAATTTTAGAATTTGAAATTCATCTCACCGTCCACAAAAATACGTTGCTGAGTAATGCTTAAACACAAATTTACTATTAACATAAATTTATAATTGTAAGTTTGCTCCAATAAAATAAATAATGAGTTAAGAGTAATCTTTTCTGTGAAGTGTTAGAAAAGTATCGTACGTAACTGCAGTAAGTTTTTGAGTGGGCACAAGGAAAAACACTTTACGATTACATTCACAATAAAATTATATTTATGTAATAATTAATTAGAAGACGAGTGACAGTTTGTTTCATCATTATAACACGTTATCATGAGCTTTACAGACTAAGTAATGCAAATTGTGTGTTTCATACGGGCGGTGTAGATGACAAATATTGTACATGCAAAAACAATTCTACGTTGTTTGAGCTGTGGGTAAAGTTAGCAATTTTATGAAATTTTTCGTAAATATTCATCGCGTTTTATATTATAAAAATAGTAATTTAAATATTTAACATTAAAATCTACTTAATTGAATTTATTGTTGATAAGACTATTATTGTTTTAACCCACGAACTACTTTAGCAATTAAAAATAACATTGTGTGGTGATTTTCAGTTTGTAAATAAACGAGTTCATATATTCTGTGTACATAGCTGATACAATGACGTCACAGAACTAGAAATTCATTTGTCGTTGTTTTCATGAATCCCCTCGTTAGCAGACTTTGTTAGTAATATATGCAGATTGTCAAGCGATAATAGGCTCGTGTAGAAAAACTATTTTTGCAGCTACAAACAACAAGGAAAATAGTTTTAATCAAGCCGTCATTTAGAAGTTTATCCATCAGTAATTTTTAAATGATAATCATATTTAAAGAATAATACATACACAGTTATATCGAGTAAAAGGTTTTGTCGACAGTTTACACCTGTTATGCATCTACAGTAAAGATATGAAGCAACATCCGAGAATGTACAATAATTGTAGAATGAGTTGTTGCAGGGTGTCTCCGTAGTTTTATTGTTCAGTAATACTTCCACTACACTTAATCCAATACATGTCCAGACCATTAACTCTGTAATTGTTCTGATAAGTTCGGTACGACTCAATTCTTTCAGAGTTTAAACAGGGGTTTTTTTGTTGTTTAGAATTTATTTTTTTAAACAGTTTCGTGTAGAGTTTTCCAAAACTGATAAAAGCGCTAATAATACTTGTGTTTAAGTAATTGTTCTGAAATGTCGGGTACGACTCAATTCTATCAGAGTTTAAAAGTGTTTTTTTTTTTGTTTCAGAATTTATGTTTTTTTAAATTTCTCCTCCGCGTAGAGTTTTAGAAAACTGATAAAATCACTAAAGGTAGGGAATACTTGTGTTGAAGTACTTGTTCTGATAGGTTAGGTACGACTCAATTCTATCAGAGTTTAACAGGGGTTTTTTGTTTCAGAATTTATGTTTTTTTTAAATTTCTCCTCCGCGTAGAGTTTTAGAAAACCGATAAAATCACTAAAGGTAGGGAATACTTGTGTTGAATTGTTGAAGTACTTGTTCTGATAGGTTAGGTACGACTCAATTCTATCAGAGTTTAACAGGGGTTTTTTGTTTCAGAATTTATGTTTTTTTTTTTTTAATTCTCCTCCGCGTAGAGTTTTATAAAACTGATAAAATCACTAAAGGTAGGGAATACTTGTGTTGAAGTAATTGTTCTGATAGGTCGGGTACGACTCAATTATATCAGAGTTTAAAAGTGTTTTTTTTTTGTTTCAGAATATATTTTTCCCCCTTCCTCTTTTCAGAATTTATATTGAAAATAACAACGGTAAACGAGTAAAACAGAAAATACCCAAATTTAATCCTACAGTAGTATCACATTGTATTGAATTTTAAGTTTTCTAAATACACGCTTCTCAAAAAAATGTTTATATTATAATCTGGCCGATAAAGATAGGAACGGAAACCATGTTTTTTTGTCATGATTTAAGCAAAAAATAACAAACATTTAACATTGAAAAAACCTATATACAGTTCATAAAAACAAAGAAGACACAAGATAGTCCAGTTAAATTTATTGGACCCTTCTTCCACTTAGTTTGTTACATGGGAAAAAATAGATTCTAGGTTCAAGATGGAAGGTATTAAAAACATTAGCAATTCTAAGTAGGGAGGGAATTCTGTATTCAACAGCCGTACAAAGGCAAACGCCAGCAGTTTTATTTTGTTCAATATCACAAGAATAATATTACGAAAATATCGGCTATATTTATTTAATATATTATATATTGTTTTGCTTACTATGCATAATTTTTGATTAATCGCTACGGCAAACGACTGTAATCGATAGTAACTAGAGTTTGATTTGGTAGTTCTACTACAAACCCCCTTCATTTACAGTTATAGTTCTTTTTAAATATGATGATGGCACTGGTTGTTAATTAATCTCAACCATAAATCAGATATTGAGTTGGGACACTTATAGAAGACTTATAGAGTTGGGAGACTTATAGAGCGATAGGGGAAAGCTAATTAACTGGGTTTTACCTAAAACTCATTGGAACAAAACCTGCTGGAATAAGAAAAAAAAACTGTAGCAAAAACTGTTATTTGAAGATGCGTTAAATTATAGACTTTAACCGTTGGAGAGATTGGTTGAATGTTTTTATTTTTAAGGGTTAAGATTGATTATCAGGTTATGTTTTCCACTTAATCCCATATAAAATTAATACATAGGCTATATATGAAATTATTCATATCCAATACCAGATAAATATAAATAAAACTGTGCGTGAAAAGAAACATAATAAAATTGTACATAATGAATTTAATTAATAAAATTAACTTAACTTTAAAAATAAGACAAACTTATTAAAAAAATAAAATAGTCGTTTTCAGTTAAGAATTTTAACAGTTTTGAATAACTACATTTGTGTGGTTATTTCAAAGCACTGCAACATCTACATTACTCAAAAACATCACCTACATCAAAATAAGGATATTTAATATCAAATGAACGTACAATTTGAAAATAATATCATGATCGAGGTTCACATTGACATCAAAAAGTTAAACCTGTTGGTTTATTTCACTATTCAGTGCAGTTCGATTACTGTCATTGGGAATGTATCTTCAAACAGTGTGTTTAACTGTTTCCAGGCGGTCTTCCTACGACAGGCATTTTGTTTTGTGTGTAAAACTTAACATATCTAAGCTCCCACAAAATTATCATACATTTACAACGAGCCATACAAAACAGTTAATTTTTGCGAGATGTAAGGAATCCACACAAAAAGTAAGGTTAATGCATTATGACGAGATAAAGAATCCAGACTCAATTGTCACACATTAACAATAAACCATATTAACTATTTAGTTTTGCGAAATCTAAGCAATCAATTACAAAAACGACAACCCCACAAAAAAGTTTAGCACTTCAATGTAAGCTAACTAAAAACAATTTTAAACATCTGTTATGAAAAGAAATAAAACTTATTAAACCAAATATTTTTGAAAGATCAATCACAACACAACGTAATCCGCACAAATATAAGTTAACCTACAATTAATTTAAAACATCTGTTATAAAATCTCAAACAAAATAACAACTTATTTCAGAATTTATATCAGCTGTTTCAAATTATTTTTGTTTTAAAACAACTTTATTCAACCATAATAGTCATGTTATATAAATGACAAATTTATTTCAAAATAAGTGTTTTCAAAGAAAAGAAATAATTTTGCAGGTAACACCATAATCAATAAAATCGACATTGAAATACAGGCTGTCGCAGAAATTCCTTAGCGAATTAAATTTAAGAAGATGGTTATTAATAAATAATTAAAACCATTATCTATTTTTAAGGAATTAATAGCGAAAACCACAATAAAGAGAAGCCTTCAGAAGACAGTTCTATGGGTAATTGTAGGAACCCAGTAAAAAACTCTCTATGTATCTAAACCCACTGAATTGGTGCAACAAAAAGTCTTGAACTTTATCACTGCTTATGAAGCATTCGGAAACACTTAAATACCCTGTATTGAGACCAAGGTAGCTTCAATTTTGGTATTTTTTATTTAAAGGCCTTCTCAGTCATCATTCCCTTATAAAAAAGAAAGACCATAAAATAAAGACCTGTTGCCTTCCAAATACTCTAATAGCGTCACTATATCTCCTTTAAATGATAAATAACTAAACCATTAATATATCTGGTGAAAAGTATGCAATGTGCATAGACTAACTACCAGGAAAAGATAGAATGTAATTAATTTATAATTGAAAATTCCAGAGGCTGACGCAAATATTCCCGCCGTCTTTCTTCTCCAACTCTAATAATAACGATTAAATTAATTCCAAACTGAAGTTGCCCTGAATATTCTTCCAACATTGAAATTAAGTTCAAGTATGAACTTGTCTGCATGCACCACATCGACCAAACTATGTTGGAGTTTTATTGTTCTTCATTTAGGTCGTCTCGCTAAAATGGAAATTTTGTATAAAATGTTCATTATTATCAAAGTTTAAATTAAGAAGCTCAAAATAATCTTGGTTTAGTTTCGGTTTCTATAATATATGATGTAATTTGTTATTAATGTTTGTTTGTATTGTGTTTATACTTTAGACCCGTGTGTGTGTGTGTGTGTGTGTGTGTGTGTGTGTGTGTGTGTGTGTGTGTATCTAGGCTGATATAATTTAATAAATTATCTTGGTTTGTTAGATTCAACAAAAAACAAACATTCTAATCTGAATTCATCGTTAAAATAATTACGAGCTAAATCTGATTCTATAATGATCACTTATTCGATCATTCAATAATCACAATTCGATATTTATTTAAGTACTGGGTTTTTTAAAACCCTGATTTTTAATCATTTTTAAAACTGTGTATTTATAATTATTTGTCTTTATGAATTTACAAATCGTTTGAACAATATGACAATTGTAGCTTGCCAGGATTGTATCTACGTGTGATATCTTTTCTTATCTTCTTTTAGATCTGTCTACAATCCTATTTTTGAATCTTTAACTACCGATTTCGACAAAGAGTCATCATCAGATTGCTTCCATCAACTGATAAGCTTCGTTTTGTAGAAAATACAACACATCACAAAACAGGACTTTACAATTATTCCTATGAATATTCAGAAAAACCTAAGTACTATCTCCAAATATAAGAAAGGGCTCTTTCTCAACTCCTTAGAGAAAAATTAAATTTATAAAGCCATCTTATTATAGAAACCAAATTCTTTATGACTCATTGAAGTTCAGTTACAATTTTATATTCAACTAAATCATATCAGTCCAATCTTGTAAATAAATGTTTCTATATCTAGGAGTTGAAAGTGTAATTATTTTCTCAGTGCACTAGAGACCTTCGTTGTAATAACTAGTGTCGTATATATATATATATATATATATATATATATATATATATATATATATATATATAGCCTATATTATATAATACAAGGTTTAAATAATTTGAATTGAATTAACACGTATCAAAATAAATAAACATGACAAACTAAACAGTCACGTAAAAACATGTCACCACAAATACAATAACAAAATGAGAATGTTTTGTTTTATATAAATATCAATGAAAGAACGCAATGATCAATGTCACTTGAAACATATCTGATGGTCAACTGAGTTGATTCCCATACAGTCATTTATTTATTTGCTTATCTGATGTTGATTCGTTGAAGGGAGATGACAGTATGGATATTTCATTTGAGGAATAATTTATTTTGTCAGTTAATATGTTATCAGAATTGAATTTGATTGCCCTGTAAATCTGGAAATCCACCAATGTGTCCATATGACAACCATTTATGCATTTGTGTAAAATGACCTTATTATCGCAGGCTATGCTAGAGTATTCATGACGAGAGTTAAATTCATTTCAAATGATTTAAAACTCGTACTTATATATATATATATATATATATATATATATATATATATATATATATATATGTGTGTGTGTGTGTGTGTGTGTTTAAGTGTATAAATCTGATCATGATAGTACGTATTTGTTGAAACCGGTAATTTAAGTAGATACGGACAGAAGTCAAGGTCATTTAATTTGGAAGAGTTGCTTGTCGTATCTATACAGTCCAAACACCAGGACAGATTTTAATGGAATTTTTGTTTGTCGGTTTATTTGGCTATACAGTATCTCAAGACGTTTTGTATTGTTTTTTATACATAACTTAAAAGTTAGAGGCAGCTAACATAAGGGAAAAAATTATAATTTTACAATATTCAACTCTAATGACTTTGATCAAATTTTGACTAATTTTGTAATATCGGGCGAAATAAAACGTAATGATCGAGCTATTATCAAAAGATTTTGTTCTTATGTTAATTATAAAAAACCAAAATCGGCTTTGTAGATGTTATAAAAATGCTATTTCATTAAAGTTCTTTCCAATTTCAGTGTAATAAGATGATTAATTGTCCAAAACGGATTGCAATGAACAATAAATAAATAATTAAAGAAAAACCTTCTTTAGTATTAACTCTCGTTTTAATAAATACAATTTACACTAAAGACAGGGGCAAACACAGCTTAGAACTTAATTCTTTCCCCAGTTCATTCTTGGTTTTCGACTCACGAATTCAGAACGAATATTTTCGGTTAGTTTTGGTTGAATTTTGAAGTGGGCGAGTAAGAAGGTCACTGATGCAACCGCGGACACTTGCGTACTCAGAACGCGCAGACCAGGATAGCGAACGGTGTACTTACTCCCTTTGAACCGCATTCGAGTTTCCATTATAGAAACCACATTCAAAATGTATTTCCGCATATTCCTCATTTGAAATCGACATCTTGAGATCACTGCCAATGACAAACCCACAATAAATACTTTATCCAATCAAAACACAACATTGGTAACTGTGAGTGATACCTTATCTCTTGATAAGGTGGGCTATAAACAAATTAATGAAAAAGATACCTTTAACTCTTGATAAGAAGGTCTAATAAGATATTGAGAAATTCCTTCAGGTGGTATCCTTGAATGATGATTTAAACATAATATTCACTGTCCTTAATTTTTTTTTTGAGAAAACGAGGATGTCATTGAACTAAGTTTAATTTATATTTGTACATTTTGTTTATTTATTAGTTCCATATTCCTTTGAATTTTTTTATAGTTTTGTGTTTGGCTATTTAAAATTTAATGTTACATTTAAATCGTAAATTATTTATAAATGTTTTTTTTTTTATTTTAAGCTTTTTTGTTGTTGTCACTTATTTGTTTTCTAAAATTTCGTTTGTCAGTGTTTTGCCAATGATCATGATTATATTATTAATATGGAATTGTTAATGCGATGGATGTCCGGTATCTTACAAAAGTGCCAATGCAAATTAAATTTAAATGATGATTCCCTCACTCTGAAATAATATTGCGTAACGAACTGTTAAGGGGTTAAGTATACGTCAACCGCACAGGTAAAGCATCTCTATTGTAGGACGGTCCATTATACAGAAAATAAAGTGGAAGCAGAACGTGTGTTAGAATCCGATTTAGGAGGAGAACATTTCACGTATGTGAGTGAGAGAGAAAGTATTAGGATGGTAAGAGAAAGTGAGAAGGACGGAAAGAGAGTGAAAAAAATAGACAGAGAGAGAGGGATTTTATATAGAGATTTTAAGAAAGTGGTATAGAGAAAGACACAGTGAGGGAGAGAGGATAAGAAAGTAAGAGAGTGAAAGCGAGATAGAATAAGAAAGAGGGTATAACAGTAAGAACTTTTCAGAGAGATAAAGAGATAGAAAACAGTTAGGGGTGGAGGGTAAGAAAGAGGAAGAAAGAGACATGGAGGGAGAGTGAGAGAGAGGGGAGAAAGATAGATATAGAGATTGAGATTAGATATATATAGATAGAGAGAGAGAGAGAGAGAGAGAGAGAGAGAGAGAGAGAGAGAGAGAGAGAGAGAGAGAGAGAGAGAGAGAGAGAGAGAGAGAGAGAGAGAGAGAGAGAGAGAGAGAGAGAGAGAGAGAGAGAGAGAGAGAGAGAGAGAGAGAGAGAGAGAGAGAGAGAGAGAGAGAGAGAGAGAGAGAGAGAGAGAGAGAGAGAGAGAGAGAGAGAGAGAGAGAGAGAGAGAGAGAGAGAGAGAGAGAGAGAGAGAGAGAGAGAGAGAGAGAGAGAGAGAGAGAGAGAGAGAGAGAGAGAGAGAGAGAGAGAGAGAGAGAGAGAGAGAGAGAGAGAGAGAGAGAGAGAGAGAGAGAGAGAGAGAGAGAGAGAGAGAGAGAGAGAGAGAGAGAGAGAGAGAGAGAGAGAGAGAGAGAGAGAGAGAGAGAGAGAGAGAGAGAGAGAGAGAGAGAGAGAGAGAGAGAGAGAGAGAGAGAGAGAGAGAGAGAGAGAGAGAGAGAGAGAGAGAGAGAGAGAGAGAGAGAGAGAGAGAGAGAGAGAGAGAGAGAGAGAGAGAGAGAGAGAGAGAGAGAAAGAGAGAGAGAGAGAGAGAGAGAGAGAGAGAGAGAGAGAGAGAGAGAGAGAGAGAGAGAATGCAAATTTTCATATGACATGTGTGAATATTAGTTATATATTGCTTAAAATACATATATTAAGAGTTTACAATAACAAGAATTCATTAAGAATAGTTTGTATTCTTGAACAAAATCGGAATAAGTAATATATATTCAGAATATGCACAGTGTGTGGAATGTTTTGTAGAAAATGTTGCAATGATGAAATGGTTGACATTCCTAACAGAAACAATTCCCCTAGCAGGTCACATAGTTTGCGGTTTGTAATAAATGTCAGAAAACAAAACCGAGTTCTTGTTTTGCTTTTGTATTGTTTTTGAGAAATTTCATGGAAATTAAAATTTGATACTTTATGACAGTTTATAACATGCAATGTATTCAGCTTTTGAAGTTATTGACAGTTGTGCATGATATTAACATAGTTTCAGCGACATTTGTCATCATTTGTTATATAAGAACTAATACAATACGTGTTGAGTGTATACATGAACTCTTTAATAAGTGATAAACCAAGGACATGAGGAAATTGAAAACGCCAACACTAGTATAATAAAACTATTTATGAAACTAATATTTTTGATACGAAAGGTTCTTCACTTTGATAAACCGTTAAGTCACCATTCCGTTGGCACACAACCGCCAAGTAGTTAGTAGAAACCCCAACAGCCTAGTAGAAGAGTCCTAACTCTCGTCCACAGTACTGTTCAGAGGAATTTAAATTGTTCACATCACAATGGGATATTGAGCATCGTATAGCAAATTGCTTGCAGAACGATTTATTCAAACCATCAAAAATATTACTAAAAAAATTGTGACAATAGCGGGGAAGATCCCTATTTTTCTTTAATTTTAAAACAATACTTCGAAGAAAATTACCATCTCTAGCTGAGATAAGAGACAAGAGTCTGAACTCTCGTAGTAATCTGTTGATGTGTTAAAGTTTTTCAACTGTTATGCTCTAATTTAATCGCTTGATAACAGGTTGTGATTTAAAGTTTCGTAAATTCATGATACTTTAGCAAACAGACAGAAGGGGGGACCAATAGGTAAACAATTTTTTAAAGATGACACAAGTTAGACCAAAATAAAAACTAATTCATTTAAAGAAATTGTATAAACTTATTCTCTGTACCCAATGAGTTTCCTCTGAAAATTCACTTTGAAATGATATGTTACATGATTGGGGAAAAAATTGCTTCCTCTTTCATAAATTGAGGTCGGTTTGTCAAAATAGAAAAAAATACATGAAAATGTGTTCATTTACTTAAATGAGTTTGCTTTAAATGAGTTTGCTAATAAAAAATAATTCCGTATTTTATTTTGTTTTTTTTTCTGAAATAATATAGAAAATTCAAAATTCAACATCTAGAGCCTAAATTTCGACTAAAGATATCTTAGAGACTTTTCCAAGGCACTAAAACGTCACACAGAGAGAGTCCCTATTAATAAAAATAAGATAACATTCTAAATCTTTTTTAAAATGGGGCAAAAAAGATTTTAGTGAAGGACTTACCCTATTAAGTTTGGAAAAAGTTAGAAGTTTTCATCCCTACATGTTCAGAAATTACCAGGGCTCATAAGAGCTTTTCAACTCTGTAAATAAAATAATAACTCACTGTCGAACTTTAAAACGATAATAAATTAGGATTTTATTTCTTCCCGTTGAAGTTTTAAGGGTAAACCTTTAGTATTCTTCAATACAAACTAAAATCAATCTTTTATGAAATATTATATGTATATATGGACCGGTCAGAATTTTTTTCAAATCCTACTCCTAGAGTCCTTACGAAACCATAAGTTATTTAAAATTAGCATTCCAAATTACTTCAAGTACTTGTCTTCGTTCATCATAAACAAAACGAATGATGTTTTGTTTTACATATCTGATTTTATTTAGGTGATACTGCGCTGTATCCATTTTAACAGAAATTAGCTGCCATATGTAGTGTCTTTTCAGGAGAGATGTTATATTTTTTGGGAGCATTTTTTAAGTTGAAACCCTTACTAATTAGACCTCTTTGATTTCCTTTCTTCAAGTATGGCAACGAATCGGGTCAGTTAATTTTCTCCAATTTGTTGAGTTTTTTTCTTTGATGATATTACAGTTATTTACATTGAGTCCCTTATCTTGGAGCTTGATGAATACATAAATTCTTATATCTGTGTCTTCTTTTGCTAATAGATACTTATAATTACACTACTAGAATCAATGGTTGTATTTTATCCTACAAACTTTAGGCTCCGTCTAATGGTTTTAGCAAATTACTAAGGAATGAAATCTCATCGAAATCAATGGTTTCATCAACACAGTTTATAACTGAGAATCCTGATGATGCATTTTTTAAATGTGGGACTAAAGTGGTGTACTTTACAACCTTTTTTTATATAGTCTTGGGTTCGATCCCTCTCTATCCTTTTTACTATTAGGCTTCTCTTCACTAACTCTTGTTCTTTTCCGACACGAACGTTATTAGTATATTCAAGGTCTAAGACTTTTTATGTTCTTTTCTTCCTTTTATTATCAGGCGATAATGAACAAAGGATTGTTTTCCATTAAGCAATAAAAAAAATAAAATGTTTTCTTGAAGCCATTAAAAAATTAAAATAAACAATTTGTTCTAGTTTATACATTTTATAAATTTAGGCCAACCTAAGTAAAGAAAAACTACATAATGATGAACTTGTATTGTTTGAATTACAAACCAATGAAGATGATTAAGTTGAAAGCAATTATTTACCATGATTGTGGAAACCAGTAAATGTTGTAGACGTTTGCAATCGCCTCAACACATCTGAGTTTACAATATTCCTAATGACTTGCTTGTAATTAGGACAACAACTCTGGCCTCATTTAATCTGCCCAAGTTTATTACAACTCCTGGATTCACTAATTTAAAACACACTCAATTAACATTATACAACCTTAGCAATACTGTTAAAAAGTATGAAAAGGGTTTGATATCTTTTCATCAATTAACGAAAAAAAAAAAACAATTTAACCCTCTATTCTAGAGAGAGGGGAGAGAGTGTCTTTAATTTGTCTTTTCTTCAGTTTTTCAGAATGCGATTATGATCGAAAAGTTTAACAACTATGGGGGAATCATCTCTAAGAGCAAATGTTGACCAACCAAAAGAATTCGTTGTCTTCTCCGCAAAAAAAAGTAATTTCAGTTGTTATTAATCAGTATAAGAAAAATAAACGTCATCCGAAAAATAATTTTGGAAATACATATTTAAAGATAACCTACAATTACTGACTCGTTTGTGCTATAAATCATCATAACCCTTACGTCTTATTTCGTTGAAATACAACTTTTAGAGTGATGATCTTTCCCAGATATTAAAATTTGTGATCTCTTTTAATGTCTCATAACTTAGTTTTCATCGTCCGGTTCTTGTTCATTTTGTTCACTCATGTGATCTTATTTTTTAAAAGAAATTTGTAGGTCTCTTTTTTCTCCCCTCTTCTTCGAGGTTATGTATTTATTGTTTTGCTTTTTCTGCGTTTTCCACTAATAAAAGTAAACCATCCGATCGAAGATCTAGTTACTTTTCGTATACCCGATTTATAGTCGAGCTCATCTTAGTTTTCCAGTTTTTAACTACTTTTTCTAGGGAGCAGTGATTCTAGTCCATCTTCTTGTTTGACTTGTTGGATCTCGAATGGTTTTGACTAATAGAACTATCATACATGAACTATTATAGTTTACTCTTTTTTCTTTGTCTCAACTTACCCCATGTAAACATTTTGAAATATTCTTATTTATGGCATTTATAAACAATTTAAGGATCATAGGGCGTATATTTTAAAACAGCACATAATTATTTAATATTTGATAATGTCCCCATAAAAAGTACCTTCAAATAAAATTTTATATTTGAACAAAAAAACCACCTATTTGAAATGTACACACCGATTATTCATGTTAACAAACTTGTCCAGTCGTTGAAAAACAAAGCCTAAATACTAAATTTTATAATCCTTTAGACTTTAGAGCAACTACTAACACACATATTTGTACTTGACCTTTTTGGTATAGAAGAAACTGCTGCACAACAAAATGCTTTAGCTAGTGAAGGAGTGGTCGATGGTTTAAATGACATAACACTATCGTTATCTACGGATAAAATCATAAATCACTGACCTGGAGAATTGTTTGGACCATGATGACACCTTTTGAAGTAATTATCCTGAATTTGGAGATATAGTAGGAGAAATTATAGCTATGAAATGTATTGTGTTGTACTCTGTAGGATCTAAAACCGACGTTGTAGCTGTAGCTGGATTCTACGGAAACTGACCTTGGAAATAAATGCTTCAAATAGGTAATTCTATTGAAGTCGGAATTGAACTTTTAATTCTATTCTATTGAACTTGGAAAGTGTTTCAAATAGAAGTGCTTAGGATACCACGAGCAAGTAGTAGTCATGTAATCAGGCTACTATTCAGCAGTGATTCCACGTGAAATCCCAATTTTACTCTCTTTTTTACTCTTGTGGGACAGTTCATCAGATTTTGGTAAAACCTTCAACCAAGTGGAGGTGCTTTGGTTGCTTATCACAGTGGATTGAGAGTAACGGAAAAGAAACTGTCAGACTCCACTCTTCCAAGATGATAAAAGAGGCTCGACTGTCTAGATCCTGCTTGTTGCATAAGACAATATGCAGAAAGTACAACCTTAAAAATAAGAGAAGATCTTAAAAAATGGAAGGTAGCTTCAAGGGGGAAACTCTAAGAGCTATTATTCTACCCCCCAAGCGAAAATTTTCTAGTTACGTAGTCACACTCAATAAACGCAAACTGAGCTCTTTCAATGAACATTAACATCGCAACAACGTGGTTTAAATTCATAGTGGTTTGGAATTCAAGTTTTGTGCTAAATACCCAGTAATTGCAGAGCTCTTACTCCTCAAATTATTAGAGCTAAAGAGACAAAAATTAGAGTGATTTTGCGCTCGTCTATTACCCCTGAAAATTTAGATGAGATAGGAAATGACAGTTCTATATCTTCCAAAGGATCTAGAGCTGAGGTGGTTACATTAAAACGTTGAAGGATATATGTTTTGGCGTATAAATCGCTTTAAAAATTAAAAAAAATAAAATAAAAAACACGTTTATAAAATGAGCCAATAATGATACTAAATTTCTTCAATGTTTAGGATCTGTGGGATGTCACACTTGAAGAAAAGAACATAAAATAAAGACTCAATCTTTGAATACTCTAATAACGTGTCGGTCGAAAGAGATGAAGAGTGAGTCAAGAGAGACATCATTGGCAAGTTTAAAAATGGGAATCAAACTCAAGATTATATGAAAAAAGGTGTGAATACAGCTGGAATCTCTTGTGAATTAGGGATTTCATAAATCCCAACATTTAGGAATTTGTTATTATTTATATACTCTAATAAATTCTGTAGCACCCGTGGTTATATGGCAAATGATATGAACATTCCTTAGTGTCCTAATTGCAAGGTAGGTCTTAACGCTTTGTACTTACATGTAGCATCAAGTGTTGCAATTTCACCTAATTATAGGATACTATAGAAGCTCATATTACGGTACGAGTATATTTGGCTGCTCATTATTAGTGGGAGCGTCTACTTGGAAACCAATGTTAAAATAAAGATTCTTTAGTGTTACAAGTTCTATAAAGTTTAGTATACACTTTTAATAGTTTACATATTCGTCGTAAAGATTAAGTTATGTGATAAATATCGATTTAAATGTTTTAAGGAAATTCGTTTTGACGTTTTTTGGGTACAAAACCGTGATTTTTTAAACACTGTTTGTTGTTCGCTTAGCTTTGATGACCTCAAAAATACCAGGTTATAAATGATACAAGAGATGACTTAGCTAATCTCTCATTTATATTGTCTAAACGTCTATACAAATATATCAACCACAATTTTGATACAAGAAATATTAATTAACCTACTGACATTACTGATCACATTTCATAATCTTACATGAAATTGCTGATAAACTAAAATTTTAATTTTTTCTACTTAATTTTAACACAATTACCTATACTAACAAATTATTAATATTTCTGACATGAAACGGATGATTATTCAAAGCGTGATACCTTCTACCCTATTCTTATTACAAATGGAAACTTCAATGAAACGAAATCTAATTTAAAACGTGCATACACTTCATTATATTGTTTGTATTGACACAAATAATTCTAATTTAGACAATTTAAATTTTCATTTACTGCCTCCACCCTAATGAAATAACAATCAAGCATCTACTATTCACTTACTAATTTTGGACATTTTGAAAATAGTGGCCCTTTATTCTAACTACTGTATTAATTTTTTTGAAGTTTAAAAAAATTCTCAAAACGTTTAACAAATTTATTCGATAGTTTCTTCTTATTTTGATAATGCACGAGTTTAAGCGATCTGTGTATTTGAATACCATGTTTAGAAAATAACATTTAAAAAACCTTGAAAACTTTGCACAACAATTCTCAAACATTCATCTGCAAATTCATAAAATAACCAATAAAAAAATATTCTAAAATTATCAATCAAAAAGTGAAAATGAACTATGGACGCAGTTTTAGAGAAGGTTTTTATATATTTAAATAGCTTTTTAAACTTGCTTCACTTGTGCCATTATTGTGTCATCAGCGTAAATCGTATTTAGTTTAAATTGAGCTTTAATATCACGATAACTATCAATAATTCTTTTTAAGAAATTGGTAGAGTCAATATTGAAAAACAAAATACTTATTGCTGATTATTTTTGAATAAATTATAAACCTACATTTTTGGAGAGATGGTGAAAAATACGATTGATGTCCTTAGTTCTACGCTTGAGGAAAATTTAAGAAAATAATTTGTTTTTGTTTTTCTTATTTTGATATAATATTAATTTTGTATTTTCTTAAAACCAGAAACTTTGAGTTATCAAAACAATAAAGAAAAATGGTTCGCGATAGAGTGAAAATATCCCCAGACCCACAAATTTAATAAAATCGGTTAACGCGAAGTGTAATTAAACTAGTTTGGTATATTTCTGTTTCTGCCTTTGTCAAGATAGAGTAGATAGAGAAAGAGTGACAAAAATATTGGCAGGAGGGTGAGAGTGAAACAGAAAGAGAGAGAGAGAGAGAGAGAGAGAGAGAGAGAGAGAGAGAGAGAGAGAGAGAGAGAGAGAGAGAGAGAGGAGGCGAGATAAAGAAGAGAGAGAAGGAGGAAAGAGAGAGAAAGTGAGAAGGGAAGAGAGAAAGTGAGAAGGGAAGAGAGAAAGAAGGAAACAGAGAGAGAGAGGGAGAAAGAAGGAGAGAGGGAGGGAGAGAAAGAAAGTGAAGGAAAACGTGAGAGTGAAAGAAAGAGAGAGAGGAAGAGTGACAAAAATATTGGCAGGAGGGAGAGAGTGAAACAGAAAGAGAGAGAGGAGGCGTGATA